>JAQQSK010015346.1:0-10815 GCA_028658325.1 Potorous gilbertii
TTGTAGGATCAACTGTTGAGTATTGTTCTTGCTAATAGGAAATAAGAAATACAGGTAATGGGGAATAGAAAGTTATCTGGCCCTACAGGACAGAAGAGAAGATGGGGTAAGGGAAGGGAGGGATGATAGAAGAGAGGGCAGATTGGTGATATGGGTAATTAGAATGTCCAGTGTGTGGGGGAGGGGGGAGGGAACAAATGGGGAGAAAATTTTGGAACCCAAAATCTTGTGAAAATGAATGTAAAAAGTTAAATAAATTTATTTAAAAAAAATACCTAGAGTATAGCTATTTAAATTTCAGTTTTACTATATTTATTTTTATGGAGATTATATTTTTCTTCAAAATTTTCAGAGTTCTGAACACAATTTAGTTTATTCTCTACCATGTACTTAAGTCTGGATCCAGATCTTTGTCCTTATGCAGAACCTGCCCAAATTACATTAATTCAATGAACTGCCTATATACTGGTTTAATCTGTTTAGTTTTTCTTGTGAATTGTGCCATCACTTTTAAGTGGCCATAGATTTCATCAAAGATGCCCTATGATGTCATTGGACTTTTGATGATCACTGCAATCTCATTCTTTTCAAGAACATTTGGAAGACCTCACTAACTCTAAGGAATCTTTCTTCCATTTGGACTCTGTACAGGATAATGTCCATGTCAGTAGTGAACACCTTTGTTGTTTTAATACTGATATTCTCCTGGTGATTTAATATGGCTATGATTGCAATGGCCTCTTCATTGTTCTCTCTGCCTCAAACAGTGTCTTTCTGCTTCTATTTAACCTTCATTTATATGTGAAAGTGATTTTTATTAAGTGCCAATCGAACCATGTTACTTCCCTATTCAATAAATTCTAGTGGCTCTCCAGCCTCTAGGTTCATTGAGATGTAAATATTTATGTTTTTCTTTTAAAGTCATTCAGAACCAGCCCCACTATACATTATTTTCTTCCTACACTCTACAATTCAGCCAAACTAGTTTTCTCTCTGGTCCTCACATGTCACTTTCTATTTCCTTCCTTTATGTTTTTTCTCTGGTCATCCTTTTGGCCTGGAATATACTCTTTTCTTACCTCTCCTTCATGAAATTCCTTTCTTCCTTTATGACCTTATCACACTCCTAGTATCACCTTTATACGTGGAGGTTTTCCTGATGCCTCCAATATACTCCCTCCCTTTTTAACCATCTAGTATTTATTCTTTATATTATTAAAAGGATACATGTCTCCTAATTATAGAATCTAAACTCTCTGAGGACAGGCATTGTTTCATTCTTTGAAACTGTACTTTTAGCACCCAGCTCTATTCCAGAAATGGAATAAATATTTGTTGACTAAATGATTGGATCACAGGATAACAGAAACTCTAAAGAATCAAAAATTTCATTTAGCCCAAAGAGCAATGGAAAGATTTATGTTGGCCACAAGTACCTTGTAGCATTTTGCCAAAGGCAACTTGACCTCAAGAATTGATGTAATTTTTTTTTTAACTCTGGACCTGATTTGATTAGTATGGTTTTACTCCTAATGTGGAAATTCTCATCACTGATAAAAGTTGGCAACTCATCTGTAATTTACAGTCTTTGAGAGCTGCCTGGGGAACTGAGAAGTTAAATGTCATGCTTATTGTTACACAGCTAGTATGTATCAGAAGCAGGACTTGAAGCCAAATTTTCCTGGCTCCAACACCAGTCCTCTATCACTATACCACATTGCCTTTCTATGTTAAAAAACAAAACAAAACAAACAAAACAAACAAATTGTGGAAGAGATACATTATGGAAGAAGGTTATAGAGTAGTCATGTAACAAGAATAAGGGAGTAACAGATGGTTAGATTGAGAGCTGCAAAGGTACTGACAAAATGGAAAAAACCTTGAGGAAGGCCTCTAGAGCTTTGAGTAGATTGTTTATGGATGATTTCTGGAAGGACTTGGTCAAGAGTAGCACAGGATGAGATGATATGAATGTATTTCAAGCCTCCGCAAGATGTCATAGATCCAATGAAATATTAATTAATATTAACTAATAATGTACATTCTTTGAGATTTGCCTATGGCTATGGAAAGCTTACTGACTTCCCATGGTGCAGTTAACTTAATGCTTAGATAAATCTCAATCTATTAGAACCTTTAGAAAAAATCCAGCTCTTCCTATTTGTAGTCAATTTCTTTTAAGATTATAAATGAATTGTGTGGAGGCATCACAGGATTTAATTAATAAGTGCAGATAACAATTGCTAGGCCAGCTTGTGTTATGAGAGGATACTTATAGCTCTTATGTATTCATTACTCTACTGCAGAGTTTCTGAAAGATGATGTTTTGAGGTTTATTATCTAAAAATTTAACTGAGCAATCAATACACAGCAATTTTGGGGGGTTGGAGGTGGAATTGAAGTCCTGCCTATCTCTTTTAAAAAGGAAAAATGTCCATTGTTTTAGGATATGCCTTGGAAAAAACCAGAAGTGTCCTTAGTTCTGCTGTCATTGCAGAAGCTGTCGGTTTTAACAAATGCCCAGTTGGGAGATGTGCTGACATCAGTGATGTTGATTGCAAGCAAAGACAGTTCCTCATGCAAAGGTGCTGTGTTCTCTAAGTTTTTAAACAGAAATAAACTCATCTATTCCAACTCCATTCAAAAGCAAGGGGGAAATCAATGTTTGGAATAACAAGCAACTTCCCTAACCACAATTTGTTAAATCGTATTGAGGTTAGCCAAATTAAAAACCAAGTTACTGTGCAAATTAACTTGTGATGGCCAGGGTCCTGTTTCTTATCCAAATAAGTTGATTTGTCAGAGGAAGTTTCTAGGGCACATCTTTTCAATGTCTATGTTTTCTTCAGGTCCTAAAGAGGGAAGGAATTCAGAACCTTTCTTAAAAGAATTTGATATCATTAGTGTGATGGCTACTGACTGTCTGGTTAAATTTCCTTGATTGCTGAATAAAAATGGAGCCTTAGAGAATCCTACATTAGAAAAGATAATGAGATTAATGATAGTTTCATAAGTTAATATACGGGATAAATAATGAGGGGGACTGATACTGTAGAGTACATACTTTTTGGTAATAAGAAAAATGAACTGGAGATAATATAGTAAAGAAAATTTGACCACCATATCCTGTGACTCATTAAATATCACTGAAAGCTGCCAGGATTGCATTCATGACTAGTATAAATTCTGAAAAAATGTACTTTATTCAAAAAGAATAGTGTGTATTAGTGTGTGTGTGTGTGTGTGTGTGTGTGTGTGTGTGTGTGTATGTTGGTGGAAGTAAAGATGTTTAGAGGGAACAGCACTTCACATTAAGAAGGTACATTCATGTGAAGAAATCTAGGAACCATGGATTTGTAGGAAGGCATTTGTGGGAAGGTTAGTGGAAGCAGAAATAGACATCATATCATCCATAAAATAAACCAGAGATTATAATTCAGGAAGATGATCACCAGTTTTCATGAAGGAATGATATAAAAGTGATGGGGAACTTCAATTTTCCAAATATCTGTTGGAACGATGTTCTTCCTCAAAAACAGAGTTTCTTGACTTGTCTGATTTTATCCTACAAAAGGAAGAGGAACCATTTATGAGGATTTCTATTCCAGATGTGTTTCTCATCAATACATCTTAATTTTGTTGCTGGTGTGGAAATGATCTGAACCCTAAAAGGAAGTCAGTACTTCATCTTAATAGGTGAGAGCAAAGTTGAATATAGTCTCAGAAGGACCTTAGATTTGGCGAGAATAGCTTTTTAAAAGGTTCAAGAAGATGACAGGTATGACATATGAACTATAATTCTATTGGGCAAATCAGCTCATGAGGGATGAAAAACTAAAGAATGAGATTTTAACAGCACAAAGAAAAAATTCCAGTGAATAGGAAAAGAGAGATTTGTTTTAAAATGTGAATGCACAAATGGGTGAATGCACAAAAAATTCAAAGACCTGATTAGATTTTAAAAGAAAGTAGAGAAAGCATCAACCAAGGCAAGTAAGAGAGGATTAATACAGAAGTGTGGCTCTGATAAGAACAGAGTTAGGAGTGCTAAAGCTCTGGATGAGCAAAGTTGGGCAAGAAAAGCTAAGAACAACAGAAAGTGTTTTAAAACAAGTCTATCACAAGGAGAGATATGGTGGAATAAATGATCTGGGTTCAAGTCCTACTTCTGACCTGTATTGGTTAGAAAGAAAAAGAAGAATTAAAGGAGGAATAACTGGTACCCCTAGGGGATGAAATGTTGATAACAGAAAAGAAAACTCAAATTATATTTTGCTTCTTTTTTTTCTCTTAAGGAGAATTTCTTTGGAGGAAAAATGACAGAATATAAATGGCTAATGGGAAGTTGAAGGCCAGGATAAGCAGGAAAATAACAAAAGACCATCTAATTGCCTTTGATGATTCAAATCATCAAGCTTAAAAGCAATACATTCCAAAACGTTACCAGATATGATTACCGAGCTACTTACTGAGAATCATGGAGGACTAGAGAAAAGAAAAAGAGAATAGAAAATTGCCTGTTTTTTTTTTAAAGGGAAGAGACTGTGGAATACAAATTATAGGACTTTTATTCCTGATAAGAGTCTAGGATGGATAGTGAACATTTAGAAAAGAAAATGGTGAACACAAAGAACTGGCATAGTTTAATAAAAAACAGATTATGCTAGACTAATAATTTCCCCTTTTATTGGACTCTTGCATTGTTTTATCAGGGGAATGCAGTGAATATAGTTTACCTCGATTTTAGTAAAGCATTTCATAAAAGGCCCTCATGCTATTCTGTTTTAGAGATATGACCTGGATAATGGTCCACTTAAGTGAATTTGGAATTGGTTGAATGGCTGAACCTAGAGACACGTAATTAATGATTCAATATCACCTTGAAAGAAATTCTCCAGTGGAGTGTTCCAGGGATCTTTGCTTGGCCTAGTTCTGCATTCCATTTTAATCATTGACTTGAAGGCATAGATTGCATACTTAACAAATTTGCAGAAGACAGAAAGCTAAGAGGGAAAAGTAACAGTTTAGAGTCAGGATCTACAATGATTTTTTTTAAAGAGTTTGAAACATTAGGCTAAATCTCCTAAGATGAATTTTAATTGGGATAAATACAGTCTCTTACACTTGACTTCAAAAAAATCTTCACAAATAAAAAAAAATAGTACAGCTATAACTAGAAAGGAATTTGCCTGAAAAAGATCTTAGAGTTTTAAGGGATTTCAAGCTCAAAATGAGTCAAAGGAGTTCCTATTATTTTATACTGAATTAATACAGGTATACACAATGTCTTGTCTAGGGATCTTCTAGTCTAACTATACTCTAGTCAGAGTACCATAAGAACAACACATTCTATTCTGAGTACTATATTTAAAATATGTAAAGACGTTGGAAAACTGCAGAACATTAAGAAGAAGAGAGACCAGAATGATGAAGCACCTTGAGATCATACCATGTGGAGGCAGCCTGGAGAAAAGGAGACTTGGAAGACTTGGGTGATTTGATAGGTAGCTTCATGTATTTGAAAGTCTAGCATGTGACAGAGGAGTGTTAGAGGAGACTAGGGAGTGGTGCCCAGAATGAAACTCAAAATTCGGTCATTTTGTTGTTGTGGGTACATAGGTATAGAATATAGATAGATAAGTAAAAAGGTAGATAGGTAGAGGCATAGAACATGTGAGGAAGTTTACAGTTTTGTCAACTTCACTGAGTTCTAATGTCCTTTCCCCTGATGAGCGTGCTATGTGACCACACTGTGAAAGATTAGAAGAAATGAGAGGAAGTCCCCCCCCACCCCGATAAATGTATATTTAGGCTGATGGAAGGAAACAATTCCTAACAATCAGAGCTCTCAAAAAAATGGTATGAGTTGTGTCAGGGATAGGAGGTTCCTTATCACTGGAGGTCTTCAGAAAAAAGGCAAAGAATTTTAATTCTTTGGCAAAGTTTTCTAATAAATTATTCTAATTGTTGGATAACTGGTGGAGTGAATTCTTATTCAGGTACTCTTTGACTAAATGACTTCTGACATCCCTATTGACAATGCTTCTGTGGTTCTGTGAACTGATGGAGTTTAATAAGGATGAACTAGCCACAGAAGTAGAAATGATATAAATCTTGGAATTGAACACTTGATCTAAAAGCTTGTGATAACTCAGGGAACATTTATGAAACGTCTACTATGCACAAAGAATGGGAACATGAAGTGGGGAGGAGGGAGGAAGATATTCATGATTTATGGAGAAATCAGAAAAAGGAATGATATAATTCAATGGCCTAAAATTTTATAAAGACTATAAGGTATACTGGAAAAAGGGCTGTAGTGGGAGACAGGAAGGCCTGGGTTCAAATTCCAACTTGATGGCTTACTATCTGTGTGACAGTGGGTAAATAATTTAACTTCTTTCTTATGTGTAAAAAGTATCTAATTTGTAAAATGATGCCTGTAATATTTATTTCAAGTTCTGTTGTAAAGATCAAATGAGTTATTGTTGGTTAGTCAACTAGCATATATTAAGCACTTACTATGTGCCAGGTGCCATACTAAGCACTGGGGGTATAAAGAAAGACAAAAAACAGTCCTTGCCCTCAAGGAGCTCCTAGTCTAATGGAGACAACATACAAACAATTAGGTACAAACAAAATTGGAAGTAATCTTAGAGGGAGGGCACATAGGTCAAGGAGGACTGGGAAAGGGTTCTTGTAGATGGTGGGACTTTAGCTGAGACTTGAAGGAAGCCAGGGAAGCCAAAAGGCAGAGATGAGCATCTAAAGCAGGCCTGTACAACATACAGCCCATAACCCACCAAAGGATTTCAGGTGGCCCATGAAAAATGTAGAGAATGGAAAGAAAGTGCATATTTAACAAGTGCTTTGTCCATGTCCCACTTAACCAATTTTCTACTAGTCACTAATGTCTCCATCATGTAACTTGGTGGGTGGGTTGCCATTGTGCACTCTCTCCTGTTTGTCACATGACCCATGGCAACCAGCCAATGTCAGTCTGTCTCTAGTCTGAGAGGTGAGAGAGTCTTCTCTTTTTGCTGTGTTTTCAATCATAACTGGTGTTGACAGGGACAAAGTGAATGCAACCTTCAGCCAATGCAGTCAATGTCCACTATGAGATGAGCTGCAACAGCGTGAAGGCTTCTTCTCCTCCCTCATTGTGCGGCTTTCCTCCAAGTTAAATGAGTGCCTGGCACTCTGTCCAAGGCTGGACCCTCAGTTCAGTATTTCTTTGTATGTGAGCAGTTGCTGTGGAAACATTTCGGTTCTAACATTAAAGTTTTTGGGGTGACTTTGTAAAACGGATGATAAAAGGAAAAGGAAGATAGAATCAGAACACAGAGTGTTTAATCTGAAGTGGACAAGTAGATACTTATTTACTTACAAGAGACGCAAAATATTGTGCCCTGTTTGCCAAGAAGTAATAGCCAATCCACAGCAATACAATCTTCATCGCCATTTTGGATCAAAACATCCTGACTTAAGCAAATTGGACACCAGTGAAAAACAAATTAAAGAATCCAAATTGTTGAAAAATCTATGTGGGGAACAATGATTTTCAAGAAAATAAACTCAGAAAATAAGGCAGCTATTAAGATTAGTTTTCAGATTTCTAAAGAAATTTCTGCTGGTGCAAAGTCTTTTATTGAAGATGACTTCATAAAGAAGTACGTACTGATTGCAATTTCTGGATTATATCTTGATTTAAAACATGTTTTTGAAAAATAGTTTAATTATTACTTACACATATACTTGGAAAGTGAGCCATTGTGTATGTGTGTTCATCCTTTGTTGCTGAAGAAGACCATGACATCAGAGAAATAATGACATGACTTGCACCTGACTATTTTTTGAGGGAAGGAGGTCTGGGCAAAGTCACCAGCCTTACTTTCTCCTCCTGAGCCATCTGGGTCCAGTGATCACATATTTATTAGGATTACTGGAGAAGGTCCCGGATTCCATAAGAGGCCTTGACCTATTCAGGTACTCACTTAGAGTGAGGTAACGCCCATTCAGAGAGTAGGCCTCTTTAAGGAGTAATTGGGGAATGGCCCCTTTAATGAGCAAAAGAAAAATAATAAGTTGGTTGGTTGTTGTCCTTCAGTTTTGAAGAAGAGCAAAGTAACATCACCATGATAAAGCAAAGTCTCTTATTTTTGTCTTTTATACAAATCAAATTGTGACTGATCAGACCCATAGGAGCTCCAATTATTTGGGGTGGTTACTCTAAATTTCTACATCCTATGTTTCCTTTGTGCTCTATGAGCAAAGTGGAATTGAGACAGCACAAAGGAAACATAGGATGCAGAAATTTGGAGTAACCACCCCAAATAATTTGAGCTTGTCACAATCAGACATGCTGAAACTTCTTCACTCTGTTGTCTCCCGTTTCTGTTTGCAACCCTGTGGGCTGATCCAAATGATTTCCCCTTATTACAGCATTATAGTATATTCTCACATACAATTTTAGCACTTCAAATGTTAGGAAGGGGACGAGTTATATAAACTATTTTGCAAACTTTAAAGTGCTGTGAAACATCAATGATCTTTGCAGGGGAAGTTGACCCAGGACCTCTAAAGAATTATATTTTTACTCAGACAAATAATTCTAGTGAGGAAGAAAAAGGGGAGATGTCCAAAGACAATGATCTGAATATATTGGAAACTCATTAACTTAAAATTTTAAAATATATATAGAAGCTGAAAAAGCAAGATCCTAACTATAATTGATAATGAAAATAAAAGTGATTCTCTCTGAAGAGTTACAGGAATATTAAAGCTCAGACTAACTGGAGGGGAAAGCCAGCCTTCTGTATAAGTGTAAAGAGTTCAGAGAAAGCGTGACTCTATGTTCTATAATTCTACAGAGAAATGATATAAAAAGTAATGAATAGCCTACAGAATCTTAAATCATGAAGAGCTGAATTCAAATCTCGATTGGGGAATTTGCTAGTTGTGTGGACATTTATTGGATTTGATTTGTATTAAAGACAAAAATAAAAACTTTTTTCTAATTGTTAGAGGCAAGAGAAAAGTCTAAGGACATGAGCACTCCTTAGAGTGGATGGAATATTGACAGATTATGTCGAGAAGCTAGAACCAGTCAACTTTCATTTTGCTTCTGGTTTCCTATGCCTATAAAGAAACTTTGAACTGAGACCAAGATGAAAAATATTAGTTACATTTTATTATATTAATTAAAATATTAATTACATTAAAATAAGGACATCATAAGAAATCATCCATCTTTACTGTGTTCAAGTCATTCTTGCCAAATGACCTACAATCCAGAGTGCTCATTGGCTTAAGTCCCTGCTGGCTCTGTCTTTTACATTTTTAGGGGGCAGTATCTAGCATATCAATTTTATTTAACTTAAAATGGATTAGCTATCACAAAAAGATATTTACTTCAAAAATGCAGCTGGAACAAACATGTAAACATTTTCCCCAACACCTTAGGGTCATAATTTCCTTGAATGTCACTTCAGGACTCTCATAGGAGTGGATAAGGGAAATTAGGTTTGAAATTTAACTCCATTCCAATGAAGCATTTGTCCCACAAAGTTCATGTCTAGATGAGACGGGATTGCTTGATGAGCCTGTATCTCAGCCATGACTGGGCTAGCATCCTGAAAATCATTCCCTAAGGTTGTTGCTTGCTTCTCAAAGCATCAAATCTATGCTGGCTTTGAAACCTAGACCCTGCCATGAGGAAATGCTGAGGAATGCTCTGGACCTTTCAAACTCACAAAGTCATAGGGTCCTTTCCTTTCACTGGTCCTGAACTCTCCCAAGAGTGATGTGGCAAAGAGACTGTACGTGAAGCCAAGGCTATTTGAATGTTTCCACAGCCAATCAAAGAGCCTTTTCAACATATAGTTGGCCAATTAGAACTAGTTGCAAAGAGTTATAATTAATGAACTGATGAAAAGAATGCATGTATTGTTGTAATTAGGTTTTAGTTGGCCCAGTTGACTTCTGAGGTAACTTTGAACTGAAAGATTCTTTGAAAAGTCTGAGGAAAGGCTGGTTTATGATAAATCTTTAATTTGAGAGCTTTGATGGCTCAGCTAATAGACAAGTGGAGCCACACAAAGGAATAACCCACTTCCCCTTGCCCCTCAACAGTGAATGTCAACAGTCAACAGCCCTAGCCAGGAGAAGGGCATGGGTAACCTAATAATGCTGAGGATGAATGAGCTAGCTACCAAATATTGTAGAAGTGATAGCAGACCACGTCTGCAAAATTTTTTTGTTTGTTTGTTTGTTTAGATACTAGAGTGGTTTGCCATTTCCAACTGCAATGCAAAGTTGTAATCATCATTAAAAATACTGTTACTAACTTTTACTACTACTACTACCATCACCACCACCACCACCACCACCACCATCACCGCCACTACCACTACCACCACCATTAGTACTACTACTACTACTATTGCTGCTTCTCCTGCTGCTACTATTACTATTAGCTAATGCTTCAGAACTTTAAGGTTTGAAAAACTTTATCTCAATTTATCCTTATAATATTAATATTATAAATATTATTTATTATAATATAACTATTATCTCAATTTATTCTCACAGTACTTCTGGAGAGCAGGGACTATTTTATCATTCTCATTTTACAGATGAAGAAATTGAGGCAGATAGAGATTAAGTGATTTTTCACAGGGTCATATTACTAGTAAATGTTGAGGTAGGATTTTAACTCCGGCATTCCTAGCTTCAGTCCTCTTTATGCACTATGCCACTCAACTGCTCTAGAATAAATTGGTTTGGATATACCTTTTATCTCCCCTTGACATGAAG
>JAQQSK010015347.1:0-10814 GCA_028658325.1 Potorous gilbertii
GTGAGAAACAATTTGATTGGACCACAGTGTGCATAATAAACACTAATGAGTAGTGTGACTAGAAAGGTATGGTGTCAACAAAGCTATAAAGAGTTTGAAGACTCATCTTCAAGAGTTCAAATCTGGCCTCAGATACTTATAAGCTGTGTGAACCTGTGCAAGTCACTTAACCCTGTTTGCCTTAGTCCTTCATCTATAAAATGAACTGGAGAAGGAAATGGAAAACTACTCCAATTCTTTCCTATGAAAATCTCTAATGGAGTCATGAAGTCAGCCATAACTGAAAAAACAATTGAACAGCAACAAAAATCATGGTGCATACACAACAAACTTCAGAGGTAGCACATACATGTGTTAAATTTACCATTACAATCAAATAAAACATTAAGAAGTCAACATGATATTCAGTGATATAGACAAATATGTTGTCTTGTCTTGGTGGGACTAAGATCTTTATGCCACTTGCTATCTCCTCCCTCTGATCCTACTCTTATTCTATTTCCACCAGAAACTTGGACTCCTCCCTGGTCACCCTGGCATTGGAAGGTGAGTTTTTACTTTATCTTGTCTGGACCCAGGACTCCACATCACTTCCCTTCCTTCTCCTCCTCTGCCATTCTAGTATCCCTCATTTATCCCCTATTAGTTTTCTCCTTCTATTAAAATGTAAGCTACTTGGGAGAAGGAACAATCTTGCTTTGTTGTGTTTGTATTTTCAGTGTTTAGCACAGAGCCCAGTGCATTAATATGTACACTATCCACCTATTTATCTATCTTCCTGACTATCTAAATCTGTAAGGTTAATTAGGTATAAATCTCAAGAAGTGGACACAAACAATAGTAACTAGTTACTTCAATACTTCAAGCACCCATAATTTCATGGGTGTGATATTCTCCTCCCCAAAGACAAATCATATCTCATTTTCTTCTTCCTTCCCCTCACCATTCTTCCCATGACTTGTTAAGCCATTTCTAAGAGCTGTTGTAATAAAAAATATGTTATTATGTGGCCAAAGTAGTTATCCATAGATAATGGGCAACAATCCATCACTAGGCCATCTTGTAAACTTTTACAGATTAGGATTTGGAACAGCTTGGATTCTACTGGTATAGCATTTGACAACTCAGAACCACATTTCCATGCCTTGAACTTTCATCACAGTAGTGCTTTAGTGAAGAATTATAATAAGTACTACTGTAAAATATTAAAATCAAATATATCTGAAGTCACTTATAAGAACAATATGAACCTAAAGAAGCCATGAAAACCCTCTTAATATCTAAGGATATATAACCAAAGGGAATACACACGAGTAAGGCTTTTCATTTCCTTAGCAGGAGATAGTTATGGTCAAATTTTTCTTAAAAACAAATGAATGAAATACATATTTCATTATGAAAAACATTAATCAAAATGGTTACTATATTACATACAGTATGCTAAGCACTGGAGATAAAAGTACAAAAGCAAAGACCTTTTTTACTCTCAAAGACCTTCTATCATGATAAGGAGATGACGTGTACCTATCCTTAGTACCAAAAAAGTGCATCAAATGGGGTTCCAAGACTACTTTGGTTTAATGACAGAAAGACTTTTCTGTTAAGGTGGGAATTGTTCCCGTGTTGTTGACTACAGAATATCAGACCAGGATATTAAAGGCCCTCAGGATCCAGATTGAGATATGGTGACAGTAGAAGAACTAAAGAAATGATCAAGGCCTCTTGACGTCCCACTTTTCCCCACAGGGGAAGAAGCGAGACATGGTATTTAGATGGAAGAGCAAATAAGAACTGGGATCTCTAGCTCCAGAGCTTCCAGTATGTTAGTGAGCTACTGTTCTTTTTTGCTTCCATTCACCCACACCCTCCAAGTTTGTCTGCATCCACCTTTGTCTTTGAATAAACAAAAGACCACTGTTACAGCAGAGGCCCTGCCTTAAGGAAATTTAGTCTCAAGACTGACTGCCATGACTAAGGATTTGGGATCTGACACACCTTCTAAGCAGGATGTCTGGAGTTTATAAGCATGAATATCGACCAGTTTGGGTTTTTCTGGGTGACTCATCTAGGTTTCTTCAGAGTAGCTCCCTGTTTCATTCCACCGGAAGGTAATATGGAAGAAGAGTAAAGCGAGTAGTGATTAAAAAGAGGGCTGGCTACCCCAGATATCTTTTGGATTTTCCTTGAAATTTTACCAATTTGTAAATCATATGAATTAGGCCAAGATTCACAGGAGGATTAAGATGGAAGGGGTTGAGGAGCTATCATCTAATCACAATTCATTACACATTAAATTAGATTGGTTTTCTGATATCCATTAAGGGAACAGGAGTTTAGTGACAAGGGAGAGAAGTAAAGCAAGCACATATTTTGGAGATTGAGGTATTCTGAAAGGATGAATATTAGGCAGGCTGGGCTTCATTGGTAAAATTTGGATGGCCAGAGAGTAGCATGATTATAGTAAAATTAAAATTAGGTGAGGAAGATAGATCAGTCGACTGAAGTTCCTTAGCATCAATGAACACTTCAGAACTTCATAAATGAAATCTATAATCACTTTTTAAAAGGCTTTGGCTAAGCTATTTACACAGGAAAAGCCAAGTGGATGAAAATGACTTCTGTCTAGAGTATAACAGATTAATTTTATGAGCAACCTTTAGAATTTGCCCATCAATATGTATATCTATGATCAACAAAGCAAATTGAAAATAAGCCAGAGTATCATTTGAGTAGAAAGAGAGGAGGATAGTTTGCCTTGGGAAAGCAGCACAGTTATTTTAGCATCATCAAACATAACCCCATAACCCCAATGATAAGAACTTATGGCTATGGGTTATGAAGCATTACAGTAGCCAAAGAACTGAAGTATAGGATCACCAAAGGACAATGGAAAAGAGAGAATATAGTGTGAATGAAGGGGTTAGAAATTCATGGAAATGAGGGACTATATAGGAGAAGTGGTACAAAGAATTATCATTATAGGATCATAGATCTAAAGCTGGAAGGTACAGGATCATCCAACCTCACATATGACAGATGAGAGAACCAAAAAACAACCATCACCTTCATCACACAGCAACCATAATAATGTTCCTATAGTGAAGACAAATGGGACAGCCCACATGTTCTATGAGTATCTATATAATTTGAAAAAATTAGAAGGCTTCAAACAGACTTGGTGCCACCTTGTATTGAAGATGATAGATAGGTTATGCATAAGGTTAGGAAATTGAATCCTTAGAGAAAATATTTATTTGATTTGATTATGGCTTCATTGATATATTTGAAGAAAAGGCAGGAGGAATACATATATACACATACTTACATACATATACACATACATATATATACATACACACAGATATAATATTACATAATAGTGGCTATAAAGAATCATGGTACAAAAACGGTTATGAAAGTAGCAAAGGTAAACTTTACTTTTAAATTTTAGTGCTTCTTGTCAAATAAGTTTATAGGATTTATGTTGCATGACCTTGAGCAAATAAATGACTTTACTTCTTTCAGTCCCAGTTTCTTCATGTGTAAAACAAGATGGTTACATTTCCAAGGTTTCTTCTAGATATATGATTTAATGGCTGTGTTCTATAGTCCTGTCTCTTACCCTCTTTCCAGAAGTCAAGAGCAGGTGACTTCTCTGAAAGTACCTAATATTTGCTGTTCAATGACCAAAGAAGCTAAATATTGTCATTAACAGTAAGACAGTTTTTGGCTATGGCAATTCATGAAATAAAAAATATATAGCCCCTGTTCAACTCTGTTTTTGCAGAGTGAGTGATGGGGTAGCTAAAAGGGGTACAGAGGTTGTTAAGCATTGTGGTTTTTAGAAAAATCTATAAAGATCAACTTAATTGTTAGTAATTTAATTATGACTTTTCCCCCTAATGACCAAATATGTTGACATAAGAGTGGAAGAAATAAGAAATGTCAATATTGACATTCTTGAGATAAATGGAGTGAAGACAAAGGGAGCTGTAGCTGTTAAGGAAGGATAGGTCATGAGTTCTTAGAGATCTCTTAGAGAAGAACCAGTTGGTATCATCATGGGTCCAAAGACAGTAAGAATCATCATTTCATGAAACCATAGAATTTCATCTTGAAACATTAATTGCAAACATAAGCACAAAAAAGACCAAGAAGATACATCAATGTTTCTTGGAAAAGATAAAATAAATTCTGTGAACTTATTTTTTGGACAAGAAGCTCTAAAATAAGTCAAGTTCTATTTTGATATATGGCGATTACAATGCAAAGGTGGACAGAATGGAGGATGACAAAAAATACAATGAAAAATATGATTAAGGGGTAAGAAACAAGAGGGAACAAAAGCTTATAGATTTGGGGCGATATATTATGAACTTTTGGGAAAGAATTATAAAGCATTGGGTATAGTGACTACAGTAAACTAAAAAAATGAACCTAGATATATATTAGCAGATAGGAAGCACTTGGTCTTATATAAATAGACCATTGACTAGTTAGAGGTCAAATTAAATATCATATTAGAAAAAAAAGGATAAAGATAAGAACACAGTTTAAAAACAATAATTGAATCAATTTTGACCTGACCTATTCAAACAGGTTACCCTGTTTGTCACCCTGGCAAAAGAAAATAGAAATGACAAAAATATATTAAGCTTGATTGTTGTTATTTTTTTTATAAAAAGATACTTATTTTGAACCTTGTTTTCTTCCCCTCTCCCCTCAGGAATGATCAGTCTCCTTTCATAGCTTATAGCAGTTTTTGTGCCTCTCTTAAATAAAATGTACCAGATACCAATTTGTATTACAGGTCTGTGTACATTTCACATTTCTCTCTTAAACTGTAGTCTCTTTGATTATACTAAACTTCATATTTTCTCTAGAGCCTACTAGGCTAGTGCTTTGTAAATAGTAAATATTGAAAAAATGATGATTAGTAACCAATGATTTGTAGAGCTCTCAAGTTCCCTCTTTTTCTAAAGTCCTCATATCAAAATTCAGTCTCTGAAAACGAGATTGGATTAACTTTTATAACAATCTTGTTCAGACCCCATCCAGGTGAGGAAGAGTATTGTGCCCTGCTCAGGCTTGGGTAGGGATGCGTTTTTTGAATAGATTGCCCAAAGCTGGGCAATTTGGAAATAAATGACAATGAAAGTTTATAAGAATAGGGTCAGCCCCTCACTGTAACATTCATTATCTCATCAATTGTTAACCATAGTAGATTTCCACCCTCAGGAACACCCTTCTTCCAAAGGCATGTAAGCTATGAACCTGCTGCCATGAGGGTCTTTGGCATTTGAGAGTGCCACTGACCTCATTTATTAACAACATGCTAGCCTTATTAATAAAATGATTAAGTTACTCAGAAACTACATCCCTCAAACTTTTGAAATGTCACAAGTTAAGGAATGTTTGTAAAATTGAATATTCTATAATGCTTAGCACCTCCAAATAAACTATGCCATGAGCTCCACAGGCCCACATCATTTTTGAGCATTTTTCCAATTTGAAAATTGCATTTCCTATTCTTAAAGTGTGACCTACAGTGTCTTTGGATAATCCTGATCACCCCTTTGTGTGGGCTTTGCCAGACTAGCTACTGTCTTGGTCAGAGAGTTTGCATCTGAAAAACTACTTCTATCAGCAAAGTGGCAGGTTTCCACTGGGGAAATCTGCCTTTCAGTTGAGCTGAACACAGTGAATATTGGAGAGGGGAGAAGAGAGAAAGTTTACTCTTTCTTCATGTCATGAAAGGGTCGTTTATCAACCTATGTCTCTAGCAGTGAAAAGTTTTGATTGCTCACTGCCAGTAATGCTCTCTTTTTGGAAATTCATTCTTGTTCTCTGGGGCCATGCTATCTTTTTCCCCACAGCAGGCCTCATTATAGTTAGTGTATGGCAGCATGTAGATCATGTTACTGGAAATTCAGGAATGAAAATCTATTGCTACACACATAGCAAATTTTCTATGTATTCGTAGGGAGGAGATGTTTGTAGTTGATCAGTATTGGTGCAGAGATACAATGCTTGGTCTTGATTTTTGCACTGGGGTGATTTAAATTGCTTTCTCTAGGGCTCTGTTTGAAGCATGACAGTTTACTTTGACAGCAAGAAAAGAAAAACTGAATTTCTTTCACTACTTTCTTGTATTTCTTTTGGGAATCAGTGTGAATATAGCACTCAAAACAAATATTTTTTTGAACTGTAAATAAAACAATAAAAGTAAGCTGCCTCAGGATGTTATGTTGTTTTCTTATACTTTGACACTGTTTGTATAATCAATAATGAAATAAATATGATTGAATTTAACTCTAGAAGCATACAGGAAAAAACAGGAGACATTTGGAGCTCAGATAATTTACATTTTAAAATCCTCTTCTTGGCAGCAAATCACTACAGGACTAGGAGACTGGAAGACAAAGAATCTAGGTTCAGATATTAATTCTGCCACTTACATGACTTTGTGAAAGTCATTTAAGCTTGCTTTAGTTCTGGCCTTAAGCTCTGCCATTCCTTGGATGCCTGACTTTAAGGAAATTAAATTACTTTCCTCATCATCTATAAAATGATGCTGTAGTTTGACCTTTTTTATCTCAAAGAGTTGTTGCCAGATCAAATGAGTTGATAAATGTGAAGGGTTTTTTTTTTAAGCATAAGACTTTTAAAAGTGTAAGTTGTTGCTATATGCCATTAACATTCTTTGATTATCACCCATTCAGATCAAGGTTTGAGGTGTTGTATCTGAAAGTAGAAGTTCTCATCTAAATTCTGAGATCTGTCTCCATTAATTAAGTTACTACTTTATTTGAATGTGGTCCCTTGAAGGTTAGAATCATAGCTTTTCCTGCTAATTTCCTCATATCAGTGATTTTATGAATGTTTTAAGGCACTGAGGTGAATAGCAGAGTTCAAGTCACTTTCTTAATGCAAGAAATATTATGAATAGTAATTTACTTCAATAACAATGATAAAATAAACCAAGCATGGATGCAAGTAGGTGGAACATGGGAACAACGGAAAAAGACAGAAAAGTAAATTAGAATTTGAGGCTCTCCACTTGTTAGCTATATGGCCCTGTGTAAGTCACTTAAATTATTACTGTATCTACTTCTCAATTCTTTATTTTTTCTTCTTAATTCTTAAATTGGGTTAGGGTTACCCATTTATAAGATTATGAGGAGTAGATATGATAACATATATTAAAAAATATGTGTAGGGGCAGAGACAAGATGGTAAAGGTAGGTGTTTGTCTAAAATCTTTCAAATTTCCCTCCAAAATCTTTAAAATGATTCTCCAAAATGAATTCTGGAGCAGTGTAACCAATAAAAGGATGAGGCAAAACAATTTTCCAGACCAAGACAACTTGTAAGGTTGGTTAGAAGATTTGTCTCACTGGGGTGAGAGTGGAGCATAGTCCAGCAAGCTGGAGCAATGCAGGGTGGGCCAGTGCAGGCCACACCCCAACAAGCCAGCAAGAGGCTTTGAGGATTACTGAACTGACTGTGGAGGGCTCCAGAGTTCTTATCCCATAGACAGTCAAAGGATCACAGAACTGGTCATAAAGAGATTATAAGGAACCTTTGATAGCACTGGGTGTAAGACTCTCTTGCATTGCCCACAAGCAGTTCTGAGTCATAGTCCCAGGACAGAGAAGGGAACTAGCACACTAGCACAAGAGGCTGTAGGAGTTCAAGGGCCCTGGTCATTGTTCCAGGGTGGAGAAGAGTGCTTTTGGTCACTCGTAGATCAGAGCACAGGCCAGCAGATCAGTGACCACACCTCTCCTTATATCATACCACCTTGGAAAAAATGAAAACTTGCAGATCTCCAGAACTAGCTCTAAAAACAAATGCACAAACAAGCTGAGGATTGGGACAGTGTTCCCTCCACCTGAGGAGCAGAATCCAGCTTTAACATCAAGTAAAAAAGTAAAATTAGGCTGGAAAAATGAGCAAAAATAACAACAAAAGAACCTGGTAATAGAAAGTTACTTGGTGACAGGAAAGATCAAAACACACACTCAGAAGAAGACAACAAAGTCAAATAGCTACACCTAAAGTCTCAAAGAAAAATGTGAATTGATCTCAGTGAAAAAAAAAGAATTCCCAGAAGAGTTTCTTATTTTATTTTATTTTTTTTAAAAAAACTATATGAAGAAAAATTGGGAAAAGAGATGAGAGTGATGAAAGAAAATAATGAAAAAAAGTTAGTAGTTTGGCAAAGGAGGCACAAAAATACTGAAGAAAATAACACCTTATAAAACAGAAGTCAAATGATAAACAAGGCACAAAAATCCACTGAAAAGAAGAATCTTTTAAAAAGAAAAAAATAAGCAAATGAAAAAGACGTACAGAAATATCACTGAAGAAAACAATTCCTTAAAACTTAGAATTGGGCAAATGGAACATAATGACTCCATAAAACATACAAAAGCAATAAAAAAAAAAAACAACAAAGAATTGAAAAAAATATGACATATCTCATTGGAAAAACAACTGACTTGGAGATATAGTTTAAGAATTTTTATGCTATCTGAAATCCATGATAAAAAAAAAACAAAAACCAAACAAACCTAGACATCACCTTTCAAAAAATTATCAAGAAATCAAGGAAAACTAACCTGATATTCTATAACCAGAGGGCAAAATAGAAATTGAAAGAATTCATTGATCACTTCCTTAAAAAGATCCCAAAATGAAAACTTCAAGGAGTATTATAGCCAAATTCCAGAGCAAATAGTTAGAAAGAAATAATTCAAATACTGTAGAGCCACAATCAGGATAACACAAAATTTAACAACTTCTACATTAAAGATTAGGGGCCTTGGAATATGAGATTCCAAAGGGCAAAGGAGTTAGGATTACAATTAAGAATCACCTACAGAGAAAAAAATTGAGGATAATCTTTCAAGGGAAAACGTAGACATGTAATGAAATAGAAGACTTTCAAGCATTCTTTATGAAAAGAAAATGTCTTTCAAGGACCATACTCAATGAAAGAGTCAATAGGCTAGGGGAAATCTTAAAGGGTTCAATAAGGTTAAACTGTTAATATTCCTATGTGGGAAAATGATGGTTATAACTCCCAGGAACTTTATCATTACTATGTCAGTTGAAAGTAATATTCATCGATAGGGGCATGGGTGTGAGTTGACTATGATGGGAAAATATTTTAAAAAATAAAATTAAGGGGTAAGAAACAGGATCCATTGAGAGAAGGGGGAAGGTAGAGGCAGAATTATCTTACATATAAAAGGCACAAAAGAGCTTTTACAGTGGGAGGAGGTAGAAGACAATTCTTGAACCTTACTGTCATCAGAATTGTCTCAAAGAGGTAACAAAAATCATATTCAGTTGGGAATAAAGATGTATTTTACCCTATAGGGAAATAGAAGGGGAAGAAAATGAAATAAAGGAGGATGGATTGGGGGAGGTCATGGTCAGAAGCAAAGCACTTTTGACAAGGAACAGGGTGAAAGGAGAGAGAAAAAAGGGTAAATGGGAAAATAGAGTAGAGGGAAATACACAGTAATCATAACTGTGGGAAAAAAAAATTACTGCAAGTTTCTCTGATCAATGCCTTATTTCTCAAATATATAGGAAACTGAGTTAAATTTATAAGAATACAAATCATTGCCCAGTTGATAAATGGTGAAAGGATATGAACAGGTGGTTTTTAGACAAAGAAATCATAGTTCTAATCCTATGGGAAAAAATGTTTGAAATCACTATTAATTAGAGAAATGCAAATTAGAACATCTCTGTGGTACCTCCTCATACCTATCAGATTGGCTAATACGACAGAAAAGGAAACCAAGCAAATCTTGGAGGGGATATGAGGAACTGGGGCACTAATGCAACGTTGGTAGAGTTGTGAACAGATTCAGTCATTCTGGAGAGCAATTGAAAATTATACCCAAAGGGCTATAAAATGATGCATACCTTTGACCCAGCAATCCCATTACTATGTTTAGCCAAAGGATTTTTAAAAAGAAGGTTCTATATGCACAAAAATATTTATTGCAGTTCTTTTTTTTTAATGGTGGCAAAGAATTGGAAATTCAGGTGATACCCATCAATTGGGGAATGGTTGACCAAGTTGTGATATATGGAATGTGGTATGTGTGATTATCTGGAATACTATTGTATTATAAGAAATGACAAGGGAGAAGGTTTCAGAAAAACCTGAAAAGACTTACATGAACTGATGCAAAGTTAAATGAGCAGAACAAGAAGACCAGTATGTAATAATAGTAATACTGTATGATGATCAGCTCTGAATGATTTTGCTATTCTTAGCAATACAATGGTCATTCTGAGACAGCTCTGAAGGATTTACAATGAAAATGTCTTTTAATCTCCAGAGAAAGAATCGATAGAATCTCAACGCAGATCAAAGTAAACATTTTGTTTGCTTCCTTTTTCTTTATTGTTTTTGGAGGGACTTCTGTGTTTTCTTTCATAACATGACTAATTCAAAAATATATTTTTTATGACCCCATATGTATAACCTATATCAAATTTCTTGCCTTTTCAATGAAGGGAGAAGAGTGGGAGTTAAGGAGTTTAATATTAGTTGCCTAATATTAAAAAATGAATGCTTAAAATTATTTTTATATGTAAATGGAGAAAATAAAAGAGTAAAAAAAAGAAAGAAATATGTGATCATGGAACTATCACTTTATCACTTTTTGGTACAACTGATTCACCTAATATGCAACATAGTAATAGTTTCCATTGGATAGAGGTCACAAAGCACCTATCTCATGTGGGTAATGAGGTGTTAGGAAATAGTTGCCTGTTTGGGAAAG
>JAQQSK010015348.1:0-10813 GCA_028658325.1 Potorous gilbertii
AGTTTTGCAAGTGACTTCCATAATAGTCATGTTATGTAAGACTAACTATATTTCCCTCCATCCTATCCTGCCCCCCATTGCTTCTATTCTCTCTTTTGATCCTTTCCCTCCCAAGAGTGTTGATTTCAAATTGCTCCCTCCTCCCATTGCCCTCTCTTCTGTCCCTGAAGCCTGCTTAGATCTGCTCCTCTTGGTCCCACGCGTCCAGATCTGATGCAGGACGGCCATTTGGTGTTGGTTTTTCAGGTCTCTCTGGAACAGAAATCTCCTCCACTCTGTTGTGTGGCTTCCGCTGCTCCAGAATTTGTTATGAGTTCTTCTTTACAAGTATTTTATGGGCTGTGTGTTTGGAGCTAGCATATGTAAATCTTTCTAGTCGCCATCTTAGCTCCTCCCCTTCTGCACAATTCTATTCTTAAGGGATTGTTTTTTAATAAGTTTTTCAACATCTTTTTTGCATTTGATCAATTTGCTTTTTAAATATATATATATGTACATACATACATATACATTTCTTCAGTGATGTTTGTATTTCCATTACCATTTTGCCAATTCTATTTTTAGGGTGTTATTTTCTTTAGCATTTTTTGTACCTTCTTTACAGAGCTGTAAGTTCTCTTTTTATAATTTTCTTTCATCATTCTCATTTCTTTTCCCATTTTCATTTCCCACTCCATGACTTTGATTTGATTTTTTTTTTAATTTTCTTTAGCTCTTCTAGTAATTCTTCTGGGGCATGTGTCCAGTATCCATTTTTCTTTGAGGTCTTACTTTCACCTTTTTCCACATCATTATCTTCTCAGACTGGGTCTTAATCTTTCCTATCACCATAGTAACTTTTTATAATCAATTTTTTCCCTTTTTATTTGCTCATTTTTCACAGCCTATTTCTTGACTTTGAATTTTATTATATTATTGTCAGACTCTGCTTCCCCCAGTTTTAGGCTTTTTCACCCTGCAGCTTTCATAGTTTTCATAGTTTCATAGTTCTGGGGGGCTGAAAGATTTTGGTGCTTCGAAGTTGGTGTGATTTGAAGATAATTGTGTTCACTCTCCTCCTGGTTTGTGCTCTTATACTTATTAAGAAGGACCCTGGTTCTCTTGAAGGTACAAGAGTTCTTCTCCACAAGAGACCAGACTTGTATATAAATATGTAAATAATGGAATTGGTGAAGAGCACCTGATTCTGCACCCAAAGCTAGTACTGGGTGGATTCCTTATTAGCTCTTTATGACCACTTGTCTAATGTCTTATCATCTCTAGGCTAAGAATTCCTGAAGCTGCTAATGCTGATATCACAGCCACTTTCAAGGCCCACATTTTGTGCTGTTGCTATGTGTGCTCCAGGTCAGCCCCTAAACCAGTGTCACAGATCTCTCCTTCCCAACTCCTAAGTTGTGTTGGGCTGGAAAATGTCTCAATTTTACCTTTCATTGCCTGTGCTGCTCTAGAATTTGACTTGAAATGTTTTTTTAAAAGTTGTGTGCAGTTAAATATTGAAAGCGATGAGTTTTCTGCTTCTCTCTGCCATCTCAGTTTTGGTTTTGGACTAATTAGCTTCTGTTCTGTTCCTAAAACCTTTTTCTTTCCTTAAACATTTCAATTTCCTTCAATAAAACCTTAATTTAACATTTTTTCAGGTGCTCTCAACATTCATTTCATTTCACTTAGATATAGGTCTTGTCTTACCTATCTTATGTCCAGATCTGTTCATCTGTTTCCATTCTCAAGGACATCATTTCAGTTAATAACTTCATCACCACATAACTGAACTAACTCTAACTTTGATTTTAACTGTTGGTTATGCAAATTTCTCAACTTGACACCAAGGTCCTTTGTCATCTAGTCTTTCTCTGTATTCCCAACTTTATCTTTAACTACTCATTTTCCAAGGTCAAATCAAATGCATTTATTTATTCACTGTTGCTATTTAAAAATACTCTTCATTTTCATATTTCTCACAGTATTTTCTCCAACTGAAATGTGTCTAACAGTTTTTAACTTTGCCACATGTTATCTATCATTAAGATTCTAGCTCAAATTCCACATCCTCTATAAAGTTTCCTAATTAATCTTTATATTTGCTAGTTCATTGACATGAATCAATCAATAAACATTTATTAAATGCAAATTATGATCTATGCACTATGCTAAGTGCTAGGGATACATAGAAAAAGAAGCAAAAGTCAATCTCTGCCCTCAATGAATGAAATCAAATATATACAAAAATTACTATATAAAGGACAAATAGGAAGTAACTAAAAGAGGAAAGGCCCTGAAATTAAGAGATGATAGGAGTTTTCCATAAAAGATGGGATTTTTAATTAGGACTTAAAGGAAGGCATAGATGTGACTATTCCACAGAAGTGAGATGGCCCTAAAAATTCCCAAAGGCAGACGATAGAGTGCCTTGTTCATAAAACAGACAGATGGCCAGTGTCACTGGATCAAAGTGTACGTGTCAAAGATATGATATAAGAAGACTGGGAAGGCAAGAGGGGGCAAGGTTATAAGTAATTTTGAATGCCAAACAATATTTTGCATTTGATTCTGGAAGGAATAGGTAGCCACTGGAGTTTATTAAGTATAGGAGTAACATGTTTGCACTTTGAGAAAACCACTTTAGTGGTTGAAAGAAAACATCATTGGAGTGAGAAGAGATTTAGGGCAGACAGATCCAAAGGAGGCTATTACAGTAGTCCAGTTATGAAATGATGATGACTTGCACTAGATTGTTGGTGAGAGTATTCAAGAGATGTTACAAAAGTGAAACTGACAAACCTTAGCAATAAATTTGGTATGTGGGTGTGTGTGAGAGAGAGAATAGAGTCCAGGATAACTCCTAGATTGTGAGTCAGTGGAACTAGAAGGATGATGTTGCCCCCTAAAGTAATTGACAAAATATGGAAAGTACAGTTTAGGGGGAAAGGCAATGAGTTCTGTTTTGGACATATTAGATTTAAGATATCTACTGGACATCTCCAGTTGGAGATGTCTGGAAGGCAATTGGAAATGTATGATTGGAGGTCAGCAGATTTGGGTGCAGGATAGGTGGATCTGAGACATAGTTTTGTGTTGCAGAATTATTGATACCTGGTATCAATTCATACCTGGTAGAAACCATTCAAACACTACAATGGTTTTGCAGTTTTATACTTGAGGCAGTCTTATACTTCTAGAAATAACAGTCTCTTCATGCCATCTCAACATTAGTGTGTGATTTGTATCCATATGTTCTCACAAGTCTTCCATAAATAATCGATGCAGTCTTAGAGATCTTTTTGTTTCCTCTTTATAAAACAAAATAAATGCTTATTGACTTGATTTGACTTGACTTCTAAATAATATTACATCACTCAGGTTGCCCACCCTTCACTTTTGATATATGACTAGACTAACTTCTTTTCCAATCTAGTATTTCTAAAAACTTCTTTTACGTCTTTTCAAACATACATATTATTGCTTACTTATTGAAGTCTTTTAGCACATATTACTCCAAATGCAAAGATTCCCTTTAACAGAAACATTATTCAGGAACTTACAGAGTAGTTTAATTAATAAACATACTGACTGACTGACCTGCTTAACCAGTCCATTTTCATTGAATGGCGCGTCAATCAAAATGTCTCTTGTCTCAGAGACTTGGAAAACTAGAAATTCTTATTCAACCTTTCAGCTCAAAGGCGTATGGAAACCGTCTCAGTCTAATAAATAGTTAACACCATTGGCCTTTGAAACTACAGGCAGAAGGGTTTAGAATAGTTTTGACTGCTAAAGAAATAAGGAGAGTGGGACATCTGTCAATCAAGTTCTGACAAAAGTATTGGACATTTAATGATCTTCTTTAAAACATGGTTTTTAGTACAATAAAATTTCAGGATGAATTGAATTTTTGTTTCCTTCATGCAAATAGAATCACAAAACTGTAATTATTGTGTTACAGTTTTCTTCTGACCAAGCATATCCCTGGTGACTTCATTAGAACAAAATAAATCACAGTCAAATGGAGGGAGCACTGATTGGGTTATAGGAAGACTCTTAAAAATAAGCAAATAATAACCTTGGAGGCATGATAAAATCTTCACTCTAGTCTCTCAAAGTAGGCAAAGTCAATACCAACAGATTGAGAACTACTTTAACATAAGACATTCAAATGTCTTTTAGGTTTACTTAGGACTGAACAAAATAAAACCCAAGGTCATATTGTTTATTTGTTATAAAGACTGATACATTTTTCTCAATAATTTAAAAAAATTGTTTGATAATATATACTAGATCCATAATTCAGAGAAAAAAGGTAGGGGGTAAATGGGGTTGATCACTATCACCAAGAATATCGCACAAAACCATGTTCTACTGTATTCTGAAACTAATGTCTTTTCTGATAAGTTGGCTAGCTCCAGATTGAATCATGCCTCAAAGCCCAGGTGAATTCCAAGATAGGGATCAAATTGCCTTAAAATGAGATTAAACAGTAGATTATTTGTACTAGATCTTAGACACTTGAGAACAATAAATGTGGCTCAAAAATAAGATTTATTTCAAATCACTGGATTGTAGGAGATGAAAAATGAAATAAAAAGAAAAGTCATAGTCTTTTTTGTGTACACATATGTTTTCTTCCCATAGTAAAGTGATGCTTAAATAATTATGGTTATAGCATTCCTATTAAGATGTAGTATTACTAACAAAAAGACATAATATAAAACCTGTTCTTTGAGGACTACAAATATGTGTCATATTTACAGCTGTTGCATCAAACATTCTTTAACAGTTGTTGAAATGTCTATTCTTTGCTTCCACTGAATAAAATTAACCAATCTTTTATTCAAATTTGGTAGTACCAGAGGACACATGACAATTTGGCAACAGCATCATTAAAACACAGGTGAGTGGTTTGTATATGCAAAAGGAAACATTTTCAATTATATAATTCACATACATGACAGAAAAAAAATAAAAAAGGAAGGAAAAACAGAAGGAAGGGAGGAAAGAAAGAAAGAATAAAATATTATAACAATAAGCATAAAGCTACAGGGGAAATGTAGTTTAAAATGGTGACTAAAATGCCTTGAAAAATAGTAAAAATAAAAGGTATATGGGAAAAAAGGCAAATGGACTTCATTCTTCCTTACCTGCTACTGGAAAGATACCATGTTAAAAATTGCTCATGTTAAATTTCATTCATAGTAATATTCATTATTTGCTGTAATGGGTAGTGGTAGAATGTGAATAATGGACAGAACAGGAAAACAAAAGCAATACTGTGAACAAAATGTTAGATAAAGTAGTAAATTAGGTCAACTTAATATAAAGAACATGTCTTATTTGTCTTTGTATCTTTCTTAGAACTTAGCAGAGGACATAGTGAATCTAGCAGGTAGTCTATAAATGTTAAATGAATATCTCAACATTTGTGGTCAAGTTGGATCCAGGTGATCAATAGAGAGTCAAAGAGACCATACAAGTATCAGAAGTCATGATAAGCAGAGAAGTCATGAACAACACAAGAACTCAGGTACCAGGCCACATATAAGTCTTGGGAATATGGACAGACTGAAAACCAGATAGTAAGGGAAGACACAGGGTAAAGGAGACATGGAAACCTGAGATAATTCTTCCACTTAAATGCTTTATACTGGGTTAGGTGTCAATTATAGGCTGTAGTGGCCTCAAGGGAAGTAAGACAGATAAAACTAAGTAACATTAAGGAGATTTAAATTGGGTTAATGTGGCCAAAATGGAAAGTTTAGGTTCAGAGTCAAGGGTAAATAATTTCTTTCATTCATATTTCCTCTTCTCTGTGGAACACACACACACACACACACACACACAGAGCATGTAGCAAGATAGAAGTTGTAGATGTTACCAATTAACTTTTGGTTCTACAAAACCAAGTCTTCTTTCATCTCCTTTCTCATTGGAGAGGATTGTACCATCATCATAACTCGAAGAAATCTCATTACTAGGAAACATCATCCTGTGAAAGTGTAGCAGCTTTGGTGCTCATACTTCATCAGCACCATGAAGACTCATTGTCCCTCTGAAGGGCTGGGGAACAGAATCAAG
Source organism: Potorous gilbertii (assembly GCA_028658325.1). Taxonomy (NCBI): domain Eukaryota; kingdom Metazoa; phylum Chordata; class Mammalia; order Diprotodontia; family Potoroidae; genus Potorous; species Potorous gilbertii. Next base: position 6,070 of record JAQQSK010015348.1, read on the forward strand.
AACACTGCAAGCCTCCTTTAAGGAGAGCTCCTAAACCAAACACATCGTTATTTTCCAACTTCATTTTTTGGTCTGCCTTTCAACATGCCTGTGGGGTCAGGGACCTTCTTTCCCGCACTGCTTTTAATCTTCCTTTTATAAACTGACTTCCTCTAGTAGACTGTAAACAACTTGACGGAAGGTATTTTCTTTCATTTTTTCTAATTTTACCCCCCATCACCCCCTCAGAACTTAGCAGAGTACCTGGCAAAGAGTAGGTGCTCTTGACTGACTACTGACTAAGCCCAGTTCAAATAGCATGTTTTTATACAGCCTTGGAGTCAGTGTGTGGTCAGAGAGCTGCCACTGGCTCTCTGTGTAGCCTCAGGCAAATCCCTGAATATCTCAAGGCTTTAGTTTCTTAACTATCTTTAAAGTTTTTTCCCATTATATAACATGACATCAAACTAAAAATGAGAGAATGATGACCATAGGGGGAGATTATAGTTTGAATCAGACATCAACATACATCCAAAAATAAAGGGATCTAAATCTAAACTACACCACAAAACAGAGCAAGAAGCTAGAGTAGTGTAATAACACCTAGTTTAAGAGAGCTGGAGATTTTATGTGGATGGTTCTTATACTTAGCTAGCTAGTTGGCAAAATGAATGGAAAACAGGGTGGAATCAAGTTTGACCACAATTTACTTTTGTCATCAAAATCTTATTAGCTGTGTAACTCTGGACAAGTAAGTCACTTAACCTTCTGTCTGCCTCAGTTTCTCATCTGCAAAATAGGGATAGTAATAGCATCTACTCTTCAAAGTTGTTGTGAAGATAAAATGTGATATTTGTATAGTACTTTGCAAACCTTAAAGTGCTAAGCAAACTCTAGCTACTGGTATTATTTTTAGGAGTCATAGTTTCTGTTACAGATCAGTGGTAGCAAACTCAAGTAGAAACAGGTCCACTAAACCATAGATGAGGATCCTGTGGGTGACATAATGACTTAGAAAACCATATGTTAACATTATTTATGTTTTATTGCATTTTTATTTATTTTGTTAAATATTTCTCAATACAGTTTATCAGTTTTGTTTGCATTGAGGCTCATTGGGGACGACATGCATCCTGTGGATGATGTATATGACACCTTTAAGTTAAGATTTATAGATAGGCTCTAAGCTAGAAGCAATTCTCAAGGCCATCCAATAAAATTCACTTACATATGAAGTGAGTAAAAAAGACTGAGAAGTTAAGCGATTGGTCTATGTACTTTAAACCAATTTGTTTTCTTATTCTAAATCCAATTGGTTTTCAATTCCACTATGGAGGACACAGATCTTTGGGTGAAAAAAGGAGAAATTCAACTTAATAAATATATGTTAAGTACCTGCTATGTACAGAGCATCATATTGTAATATCTACACATGACACAATTTCTATACTCATGTAGGTTACAGTTTTTAAACCTTCAAATGTGTTATACTAATGCTAGGTGTTATTTTTAAAATATATTTTAAAAGGTCAAGACAAGATGTTAGAGTCAAGGCATAGATTCATTTGAACTCTCCCAAATTCACCTTCAAAAAATTTCTGGAGTGTCAGCTAGCATATACACATAGTTACATTTCAAATGATACAGGGAAGAAACATTTTAACAAGTAAGTATTAAGAAGAAAAGTCTTTCACCTCCTCCTCTCCAAGTATGCTGTAGAAAAGAGGAGAAAGTGACACCCCCCAGGACAGGACACAAGAAGCTACATCATCTTTGAGGGATATGTATTTCAGTTAGGGTACAAAAATATGGAGCTTGGGGAAGGAAGGAGGCAGAACTAAAGGAAATAGTGCCTACTATCTAGAGTCTAATTAATAAATGTTTGGTAAATTGAACCAAAATCTGTATCTCTACCCATATTTATTCTCCTAGATTACTTTAATAACTGACTTATATTCTTCATCTTTATCCACAACACCATTACTATCCTTACTAAACTTAATTTCCCTGTTGACAACCCATTGCAACCCTAAGCATCGATATTGGAGGGGCAGAGCCAAGATGGCAGATTAGAGACAGACACCCAGTTAAACTCACCTAACATTCCCCTTCAAACAGCTTTAAAAATGCCTCAAATCAAATTTTGAATTAACAATTCACAATATTAATACATTACCATAGTAGCATGGTGTTTGATAGCTTTTAAAACAAGAATTAATTATCTGTCAAAAACTTCTGTGAAAATTGGAAAGGAGAAAATACGTATAGACCAGACCTGCACAACATCAAGGGCTTCTTATAGCCTCCACTGCTTACAGCTGCCAAAGGATTTTGGGTGGCCTGCAAAAAATGTAGAGAATTTAAAACAGGCATATAAAACATCTGGTCCATGAACCATTTTGATAGGCAGCCAGTGGCCCATGGTCTGTGTGTTGTACAGGCCTGGTATAGATCAAAATCACATATTATATACCAAGATAGGTACATGATTTAGGCATAAGGAGTGGTGCCATAAGCAGATAAGAGGAGCATGGAATAGGATAGTTTACCTGTCAGATATATGGAAGAGGAAAGAATTTACGAGCAGACAAAAAGAAGAGCATTATGGGATGTAAAATGAATAATTTTGATTACATTAAATTAGAAAGTATTTGCACAAGTGAAATCAATGCAGCAAAGATAGAAGGAAAGCAGAAAACTGGGAGGGGCAGGGATTTTACAGGACATATGAGTGGTAAAGGCCTCATTTCTCAAATATATAGAGATCTGAATCAAATCTATAAAAGCACATCATTCCTCAATTGGTAATTGACCAAAGGATATGAACAGGGAGTTTTCAGAAGAATTGAAATCCATCTATAGTCATATAAAAATGTTCTAAATCACTGTTGACTAGAAAAATTCAGATTACAATAACTCTGTACATTTAAGACCTATCAGATTGGCTAATATGACAGCAAAAGTAAAATGATAAATGTTGGAGGATATGTGAGGAAATTGGGATACAAATGTTCTGTTGGTAGAGTTCTGAGCTGATCCAACCATCCTGACAATCTTTGAATTACACCCAAAGGTCTATAAAACTGCATGCACTTTGACTCAGCAATGCTACTACCATGTTGTATTCCAAAGAGATTTTATAAAAAGGAGAAAAGCACCTATATGTACAAAAATATTTATAGTCACTTTTTTTGGTGGTTGCATAGATTTGAAACTTGAGGGGATGCCCATCAAGAGGAGGATAGCTGAAGAAGTTGTGATATATATTTGTGATGGAATACTTTTATTCTATAAAAAAAATGATGAGCAGGATGCTTTCAGAAAAACCTGGAATGACTTACATGAACTGATGGAAAGTAAAGTGAGTAAAACTAGGAGATTATTGTATATATTAATAGCAATATTGTATGATGATCAACTGTGAATGACAGTTATTCTTAGCAATACAATGATCTAAGACAATTCTGAAGGACTGATGACAAAAAGAAATTAAAAAGCTAGCCATCTGTAGATAAAGTACTAATGAAGTCTAAAGGCACATCAAATCATTCTTTTAAAAATTCTTTATTATTTTTAGTCTGTTTTTTTCACAGCATGAGTATTATGGAAATATACCTTGTAGGACTGCACATGTATAATCTATATCAAATTTCTTCCATTCTCAATAAAAAGGAAGGGTAGGGATGGAAGGAGAGAATTTGGGACTCATTTTAGAAATGGAATGTTAATTTTTTTAACTTTAATTGGTAAATATTTTTTAAATAAAATATATTATTTATTTAATTAAATATTTTGCAATCACATTTTTAAAATATGATTTTAAAAAAACATTTGAGCTCCAAATTCTCTTTCACCCTTTTGGCCCTTCCTTACTCCTTTAGAAAGCAAGAAATATGATAATGGTTATTCATTTGAAATTATGTAAAACATATAGCCACATTGCAAAACAAAACATACAGAGATAAAAATATAGTTTTAATAATTATGTTTAAATTTATATTCAGAGTTTATTATTTCACTCTGTGGTGGTGGATAGCATTTTTCATCATAGATCCTTTGGAACTATTTTGGATCATTGTCTTTATCAAAGTATCCATGTCCTTCACAACTGATTTCTGTTACAGTACTGCTGTTATTGTGGTAAATGTTCTCCTGGTTCTGCTCCCTTCATTTCCCATCAGTTCATTTGAATCTTCCCAAGGCTTTCCTGAGACAAATCTGCTCATCATTTCTCACAGCAAAGTAATATTCCATCACAATCGCATACCACAGCTTCTTCAGCTGTTCCCTAATTGATAGACAGTCCCTCAATTTCCAAATATTTTACTATAAGTAATTTTGTAGAAATAGGTTATTTCCCTTATATTTGATCTTTTGGGGATATAGACCTAGTTGGCTATTATTGTTAATTGATATATAAATATATATATATATATATATATATATATATATATATATGTTATTATGGCCAGAACATAAAATAGTATAAATGTATTATGGTATCTAATGTTAGGCCAAAAATTAAGGGACATGGAGACATTTAAAGACTGCGATTTCTGGGAAAGTCTCCTGATTCATATTGGAGTTGTACTTTAAAGAATGAATTAGAATTCAGTGAATAAAGAGGGCCAAGATGGCGGAGTAGAAAGACTCACCTAAGCTAGGTCTGAACCCACAGCCCATAGATTTCCTGTAAAAAGAACTCCTGACAAATTCTGGAACAGTGGAAGCCGCGCAGAAACACAGTGAAGGAGATTTCCGTTGC
>JAQQSK010015349.1:0-10813 GCA_028658325.1 Potorous gilbertii
AGGTAGTCCCATAATTTTTAAATTGTCTCTCCTGGATCTATTTTCCAGGTCAGTAGTTTTTCCAGTGAGGTATTTCACATTATGTTCTATTTTTTCATTCTTTTGGTTTTGTTTTGTGATTTCTTGGTTTCTCAGAAAGTCACTAGCCTCCATCTGTTCCATTCTAATTTTGAGAGAACTATTTTCTTCAGTGAGCTTTTGCACCTCTTTTTCCACTTGTCTAATTCTGCTTTAGAAAGCATTCTTCTCCTCATTGGCTTTTTGAACCTCTTTTGCTAATTGAGTTAGCCTATTTCTCAAGGTGTTATTTTTTTCTGCATTTTTTTTGGTCTCCGTTATTAAGGTATTGTCCCATTTTTCATGCCTTTCTTGCATCTCTGTCATTTCTCTTCCCAATTTTTCCTCCACCTGTCCAACTTGATTTTCAAAATTCTTTTTGATCTCTTCCATGGCCTGAGGCCATGGAATATTTATTTTGGATGTTTCAGATATAGAGGCCTTGACTCCTATGTCTTTACCTGATGGTAAGCATTGTTCTTCGTCCTCAGAAAGGAAAGAAGGAAAGATCTGTTCACCAAGAAAGTAACCTTCTATGGTCTTATTTTTTCCCCTTTCCTGGTCATTTTCCCAACCAGTTACTTGACTTCTGAGATTCCTCTCCACACCTGCCTATATCCACCCAGCTAGTGCTTGAGGTCTGAGATTCAAATGCTGCTCCCCAGCCTCTGGGCTTTTAGTGGTGTGCGGGGCTGCTATTCAATGTGAGCTTAAGTTCTGTTGCTCAGGTTTGGGCAGGGCTGCCTCCCAGGCTCAGTTCCCTCAGGAGTTTTATGCAGAGACCTTCAGTAATAGACCCCAGCTCCTGCCTGCTCGGGGAGCCTCTGGCTACCCTCTGCCTCTGCCGCTGCCTCTGCTGCTGCCTCCTGAGGGGGCCTGAGTTATGGAGACACCCTGCTCCCCTCTCAGCCAGCCCAGAAGTTTCTCTCACTGACTTCTAGCACTTGTGGGTGGAGGAACCTTTGCGGTCACCAGAGATTCCATCCCTTAAGCCTACTCGGATCCTCTCTTCTCTCAGTTTTGAGTGACCAAGGGAGGGCTGGGCTCCACTCTGTGTCTGGTTGCACAATGGACCTTTGGTACCCGTTTTTCAGGGCTCTCTGGAACTGAAATCTCCTCCACTCCGTTGTTGTGCTACTTCCAGTGCTCCAGAATTTGTTGGGAGTTCTTTTTACAGGAAATTCATGGGCTGTGGGTTCAGAGTTAGCACATATGAATCTTTCTACTCTGCCATCTTGGCTCCTCCCCCCTGGGAATAATGATTTTTAAGATGTTTCAAAGACTAGAAGATAGCAAAATGAAGTAAAAGATTTAGTAAGAGAAAGTATCCAAGTTTCTATTTGTAAGTCCTAAACTATATGCCTATATTCGTGTCAATATATAACTTTTTTATTTTTTAATTTTTCGTTTTTAACACAGTTCATATCACATAACACTATTCCAACTTTTGGTTAGGTTATGTTTCTTTTACAGCATTTACAATGTAGACCACAGACAGATTTTTTTTTTAACATTAACCATCTGAGGCACAAATAATACTTATATATGCTAACTTCATAAGCCCTTGACCCAATTGTCTCCACACTATTACTAAGAATTAAAGGACCCTAAATTAATATTGTTGCTCTAAAGTCCTAATAGCTTAATTTTAGACTTGACCTTGGATGTTCCCCTACCAACAATCCATAATTTAATGGATCTGGTAATAAGCTTACAAATCTTTTGACTGTAGGAAATTGCCTCTAAGGGTAGGGACATTGAAGGGAACCAATATCTCTCCAACTCCATGTCAGTTTCCTGCAGGAGTAGATTGTCAACTTTCATTCAGTCAGACTTAGAGTCTGCCAGCTGTCAGTGGAGAAATGGAGTCAGGAGAATCCTGTATCAGCCCAGGCTTAACAGCTACTCTCCCACCCTTCCCATGAGATCATCTTTTTCAATTCCCACCACCATGTCAAAGGCTTATGGACATCATGAATTGGAGGCTCAGACTGCCTTTCTTGCTATCCATACCTGCAATTAGACTGAGAAGGATAGTCACTTAATAGTCCCATAGCATCTCAAAGTAGCAAGTTTCAATAACCAGGTTTCAGATATGACTATAATTTCACATCGGCTAAGGAACATATTTTGAGGCAAGTATTAAGTGGCTTACGTGCCTTTCTATATCTGTTTTAGTTGCTGCTTAAATAATAATCACAAAATCAAATTTACCATTAAAACCTTAACTTTTCCATCAATGCCAAATTTTACACGAAGATACTAGCCTCTAGGAGACTTAGACTAAAATTCTTTTCCCCAAACTAAAGATGTCTCTGATTTAATCTCAGAGATTAATTCAGTCAATTGTTTTAATACTAATTGCTTTTACATCACTTTGCAACATGTCCAATTTTTCTCCCCGTCTCTCCCCTCCTCCCACCCTCTAACATCTTGCATTCTGGTTGCCCCTTCCCACTATGAGCCCTCCCTTCTATCACATCCCACCCTTCCCTTATCATCATCTTCTCTTTGTTCTTCTAGGGTGAGATAAACTTTTACATTCCATTACCTGTGTTTCTTGTTTCCTGGTTATATGTAATAATAATTCTGAACATTCATTTCTAATACTTTGAATTCCACCTTCTTTCCCTCCCTCTCTCCCTACCTCTCCCCACTGAGAAGGTAAGCAATATTCAATACATGCTATATATGTATCGTTTTGAAAAAGACTTCTACAAGTATCATGTTGTGTAATATTAAATATATTGCCCTCTATCCTGCTCTATCCCGTTATTTTTTATTCCCTCATTACAGCCTGTCCCATTCCATTTCTCCCTTTCTCCTCACAGTATTTTCCTCCCTCACCCCTTAATTTTTATTTTATATCTTTTTTTGTGGATATCATCTCTTCTGATTCAATACAGCCTGTGCTCTCTGTCTGTATGTGTGTGTGTGTGTGTGTGTGTGTGTGTGGGTGTGGGTGTGGGTGTGTATGTACAATTCCTCCACGTACCCAAATACTGAGAAAAGTCTCAAGAGTTATAAATATATTCTTTCCATGTAGGAATGTAAACAGTTAAGCTTTAGAAAGTCTTTTATGATTTCTCTTTCCTGTTTTCCTTTTCAAGCGTCACTTGATTCTTGTGTTTGAAAGTCAAATTTTCTATACTGTTCTGGTGTTTTCAACATGAGTGCTTGGAAGTCCTCTATATCATTGAATGACCATTTATTCCCTTGAAGTATTATACTCAGTTTCCTGGGTAGGTGATTCTTGTTTTTCATCCCAGTTCCTTTGACTTCTGGAATATCCTATTCCATGCCCTTTGATTCCTTAATGTTGAAGTTGCAAGATCCTGTGTTTTCCTGATTGTATTTCCACAATACTAGAATTGTTTCTTTCTAGCTGTTTGCAGTATTTTCTCCTCGATCTTGGAACTCTGAAATTTGGCCAAAAATTTCCTAGGAGTTTCTCTTTTCAAGTCTCCTTCAGAAAATATTTTGGTGGATTCTTTGAATATTTATTTTGCCCTCTGGTTCTAGAATATTAGGACAGGTTTCTTTGATAATTTCATGGAAGATAATATCTAGGCTCTTTTTTTGATCATGACTTTCAGATAGTTCCATAATTTTTAAATTGTCTCTCCTGGATCTATTTCCCAGGTTAGTTGTTTTTCTAATGAGATGTTTCAAATTTTCTTCTATTTTTTCAAAGTTTGGTTTTGTTTCCTAACTCCTTGGTTTATCTCATGGTCATTCATTTCCCTGAACTCAATTCTCTCTTTCAGAGAACTGTTTAGTGAAGTGAGCTTTTGCACCTTCTCCTCCATTTGGCTACTTCTGCCTTTTAATGCCTCCCCCTCATTGGCTTTTTTGGACCTCTTTTTCTAATCGAGTTAGCCTCTTTTTAAAGGTATTCTTTTCCTCAGCATTTTTTGCTTCTCCTTTAGCAAGCTGCTAACTTGCTTTGCAAACTCTTTTATTGCCTGAGTCCAATTTATGTTCATTTTGGAGGCTCCAGAGGCAGGGGTCTTAGCTTCCTGTGACAGTAAGCTTTTTTCTTCCTCATTGGGAGGAGATACCTGTTCACCAAGAAAGTCACCTTCTATGGTCTTCTTTCCCCTTTTTTGGGGGCATTTCCCCAGTCAGTTACTTGACTTCTCAATCCTTTCTCAAGAAATTAGATTCAGCTGCTTGGTTTCCCTGGGCTTTGAATGGGAGTGGGGCTATCATTCTGGGCTGGGTAAACCCCAGCCGCTCCCTACTGCCAGGGGCTTTTAGTTGACTTGCCTGACCAATGGATCCAGATTGCTTCCGGGCCACTGTAGCTGCCTATAGTATGCTGCAGTGGCCTCTGACGTCGCCTGGAGCTATTGCTGAAGAAACCTCCATTTCCTCTGGCCCAGTTGAGAAAGCTCTCCACCTCTGACCTTCGGAGCCTCCTTTATGGCTTGTGAGTTGAGGTATCTGGCAGGATCCTCTTCCCAGAGTTCTGTTCAGGTCCCATTCCAGCCAGTGCTGGGTGACCAGGGCTGTGCTGCACTCTGCTCAGTGTCCCATGAGCCTTTTATGTCAACCTTCTGGGTTACCTTTGTCTGGAAACCTCTTTCACTCTGTTGTTCTGTAGCTTCTGTTGCTCTACACTTTGTTGAGAGTCCTTTTTACAGGTATTTTGTAGGCTGTGAGGAAGCATTAGAGTATATGCATCTTTCTACTCTTCAATCTTAACTCCATCCCCCAATATATACTCTTTAGAAAGAGATCTTATTGATCTCCTTTATCTTTTTTATATTATAATTATTGAGGGAAGTAAGGAAAAGGGGAGTAGAATGACTTCTTCATCCCTGTGGATTTAATCATCACTTTTGACAAACAAAACACTTAGCCCAAAGTTTCTGTTAAAGTGACCTCATGTAGTAATATTTTGTCTTAAGATCTGTAATTTGGAGAGATTACAGGGGAGTATAGGAGCATGACACAGGGGAGAGAGAATGAATTACATTTAGTTGATTTGGATTCAAACTCTCACTCTACTGATTGTCACCTGTCTGATATTATGAAAATAACATCCTAGTTGGAATGGCCTATGAAGTATCTCTCAGTAGTAATAGATCTACAATCCTATTCTCTGTTTTTGAAGACTATTCTTGCTTTTCATTTGCTTAGAGTCAACTTCGTGATAGTAATCTTTAATTGACAACCTTTGTTGTCAAGGATACTGTTCTTTTGGTTCTGCTTGTTTTATTTAAGAGAAAGTATTCCATTTTTCTCTGAATTCCTTATTTGTATCATTTCTCATTTCACAATAACATTCCCTTATATTCATATGCCCTCATTTCTTCCTTTTTGGGGGAAAGGGAAGTTTACATTCTCCAGTTGATGGGTAAACACTTTACAATTATTTTATATCTTATAAAAACATAGATCTAGATCTGGAAAGTGTCTTAATTGAGGTCTTTTCTAAATAATTCATGTAGTGATGAAGAAAATGAGGACCAAAGAATAAAGTGATTTGCACAAAACTAGTACATATGTAAGTGGGATTTGAAATAAAATTATCCTTACTCCACATTCATTACTCTAGTCACTGTGACATATTGCCAGATAATCAAGCAGCTAGAAAGTGTCTGAGACTGAATTTGTACTCAGGGTTTTTAAATCCAGGATTTTTCTACTCTACCCACTCTGCCACCTAGCTGCCTCAGGTGTCATGTCTCCCATTATTAGTTTTTTTATAGTTTATAATTCTTTTGAAAACTTTATCTATACTCTGGCATGCATTATTAGAAAATTGTTCTTGTCAAATATTTGGTTTAATTCCCATGTATCTTGAATGCTAGATTTTGGCTTTGACATTGTGGTGCAAATAGTTCTCCCACTACAATTTGATTTCTCATTCTACTTTTAATGATTTTATTAATGTGATATTTTAATTTTATTTAATAAAATTCCATAGTTTATCATTTCTGATCGCCTCAATCATTTGTTTGGTTAAGGGCATTTTACCCAACTATAATTATGAAAGCTGTTTATTCTTAAATATATTTTTTTAAATTAGATGATTTCATTTGAATTTCCCAAATCCATTTTAAACTTATTAAGGTACATCATGCAAGATGTAACTCAGTCCTTTATTTCTGAAAAACTGATTTTGATTATTTTTCCCCTCAGTTCTTAAATAAATTGATTTGGTCTCTGTTTAAATTGTGATTTTGTGATTGTCAAACACTGCTATTTCTAATCATTTCTTCACTTCTTTCTCTCAATTATATAATCTGTTTTAATAATTTAATTTTCTGTTTCTAGTGAGTAACAAATTTTTTTTATAACTATTACTTTAAAATACAGTGTGACATGTGGTAGAGCTATGCCACCTTCATTCATATTTTCTCTTATTAATCTCCCAAGATTCTAGAATGTTTGTTTTTCAAATGAATTTTATTGTGATTGTTGTCTCATTTAAAAAATTTCTCTTTTGTAAATTAATTGCACAAAAAGTGGTTTATAAAATAATTTGTGAAAAAATTTCTGCATTGGCTTCATTTTAATTATATTTCAATGTCCAACCATAAGCAATGGATCTCATGCCACTTACTTAAGGTTTCTTTTATCTATTTAAAGAGCATTCTGTAATTATATTTATTTTTTAAAAGGGAATTTCTGAATTTGTTTCCACAGAATGACTTTCAAATATTTTATATATCTTTTAACTATTTTGTTTGGACTCTCATCAATTATTAATTTAGAAAAAATATGGAATACAAATTCTGGTGATTTGGAGGCATATTTTGTATTCTAAAGCTGTACTGAGACTATATATTTTCTCAATTGTTTTCTTTGCCCATTATCTAGGACTTTCTAAATATACCATCTTATCATCTGCAAATCAGAGTAAATTTGTCTCCTTTTTGCTGACATTTCTACTTTTAATTTTATTTTCTATTTTTATCACTATGGTAATTTTGAGAGGTATGTCAAATAATAATAGGGAGATGAGGTATTGGAAGGAAGTTCAGCTTTTATTTCTAGTGGCAAAATAGTGTTTATCCATTGAAAATCAATAGTAACTTGATTATGAATAAATTTTTAATGTATTAAAGACAAAATTTCTTTGTACTTGTTTTGCATAAGTTATTTTGTTATATATTTGTATTTATTTTCTTCTCTAAAATAAGTTCTACTAAAACAGAGACAACTTCATTGTGTCTTTTTTATCTCCAGTCCCTAGAATAGTTCCTGGCAGATACTAGGAGGGTAATAAATGATTATAATTTAATAGATTGTTCTTTCCATCCCACTGTGTTTCAGGGTTTAAAAAAATAGATATGTCACTTTCTTGGTAAACATTTTCTGCTTATATTAAAGAGTCATATGTTTTAATTCATTATTTAAAGTTATAAGAAGGATAATTACTTTTCGAATATTGAACCAACTTTGAATTCCTTACAAGAGTGCAATTTAGTCATAGTGTATTGTTTTATTCAAACACTTTTGTATTCTCCATGATAATAAGAAAGTTGAGCAAATAGTGAGGGTTTTTTGTCTCTTTGTTTTTTGTTTCTTTGTGTCTCCCTGGTGTGAAATTAGAACTACATTTATCCCATAAAAATTTGTTTCTGGTCCTCCTTTTGAGAATAATTTCATAGCCTACATGCATACACACACATTTACACACATTTTTAATATCTCATAGAATTTAGTTTTAAATCCATGTGCCACAAGGCTTTTTTAAAATTCATTTATGGTCTGATTAATTTTTCCCATACATAAAGTCATCTGACAAAACTATTATTTGCTTTGGAAGTTTTACAATTTTATATTTTGAAAGGGGAAGGCAAGAGGGCAGAGAAAACCTAGGAAGTTCCTGAACCCTGCACAATTTCCCACAGAAACAATGTTAAATAAAGCCTTTACATTTACTGAAGTGATAGAAACTACAAGAAGACTGAGTTAAACAATTTTCATGCTTAAGAAACCCTAGAAAGACTTCAGGAAAGGTATGTTTCATTGCGTAAAAGAGGAGGACACCCCAGCACAGATGGTACTACGAAAGCTAGTGGGAGGCTCTTAGCCATAGCACAAATCACCAACCAAGGCCCATTGCTCTTGGCTCATCAGTCTACTGTCACAGCAGGCTAGTTGTAAGGCCTCCAGCTCCAGCACAGAAGGCAAACTGCCACGTTGGAAACCCTTGGCACAGCAGGAATTACTTGGCTTGACTACTCCCATGCAGTGAGAAAGCCACTAGTATCAGAGACACTGGCTCAGAAAGCCAGTGATCAAGCCCCAGGCTCCAAGAACATGAAGCTTAGAATAGTGCTCTCTCTATCCCAGGAGCAGTTCAATTTTAAAAGTCAGAAAATAGCCTAAAATGAGTAAAAAAAAATAAAGAAAAGAACCGTGAACATAGAAATATACTATGATGACAGGGAAGATCAAAATACAAAAACAGAAGAGGAAAACAATGTCAAAATGCCTATATGTGAAGACTCAAAGGGGAGTATGAATTAGTCTCAAAACCAAAAAGCCTTCCTGAGAGAAGGAAAAAATGACATTAAAAATCAAGTAAGAGAGGTGGAAAAAAATGAGAATAGGAAATGAGAGTTATATAAGAGAGAGTCAACAACTTGGAAAAGGAAGGACAAAAATTAACTGAATAAAACAATTATTTAAAAAATAGAACTGGCTAAAGGGGAATCCTCTCACAAAAAAGAGTCAAGAGAGAACTTTTACAATGGATGGGAAGAGTGAGGAGGTGTGATGGAATTAGTGAACTTTACTCTCACCAGATTTGGCTTAAGGAGGGAATAACATACACACTCAATTTTATATGGAAATCTACCTTATCCTACAGGAAAGTAGGGAGGGAGAAAAAGGGGGGTGATAGAAGGGATGGCAGATGGGGGGGTAATCAGAAGCAAACACTTTTGAGGAGGGACAGGTTAAAGGAGAGAATAGAATAAATGGAGGACAGGACAAGATGTAGGGAAATATTAGTTTTTCACAATATTTTGCATGACTACTCATGCATTACTTATATCAAATTGCTTGCCATCTCAATGTGTAGGTAAGGAGGGAGAGAATGTGGAACTCAAAGTTTTAAAAATGAATGTTAAAAATTGTTTCTATATGCAAATGGGAAATAAGATGTACAGGTTATAATGTATAGAAATCTATCTTGCCCTACAGAAAAGTAGAAGGGAAAGGGATAAGAGAAATGGAAAGGCGATAGAAGGGAGGGCGGATTGGGGGAAGGGGTAATCAAATTTCAAGCTGTTGAGATGGGGGAGGGGAGAGATGAGGAAAAAATTTGGAATTAAAAATCTTGTGTAAGTAAATATCAAAAACTCAAAATAAATTAATTTAAAAAAAATGAAAGAAAACTCCTTACAAAGTAGAATTGTCCCAATGGAAAAGGAGGCACAAAAACTAAGTGAAGAAAATAATTCCTTAAAAATTATAACTGGACAAGTAGGAGCTAACGTGACATAAAAAATCAGTTCAGCAAAATATAAAGAATGACTAAATGAAAGGAAAGCAATAGTCCTGGAAAATAGATCCAAGAGAGATAAATTAAGAATTATTGGACTACCTGAAAGTCATGATTCAAAAAAGAACCTGGACAGGATCTTTCAAGAAAGTAGCAAGGAAAATTGTCCTCATATCCTAGAACCAGAGGGTAAAATACTCCTTTAATGAATTCACCTATCACCTCCTCAAAGAATTACAGAATAAAATTCCAAGAAATTCCAGAATTATCAGGTAGAGGAGAAAATGCTACAAGCAGCCAGAAAGAAGCAATTCAAAAGCAAGGAGGCACAATCAGGATTACCTTTGGACTTAGCTGCTTCTACAGTAAAGGCTTACAAGCCTTGAATTACAATGTTCTGGAAGGCAAAAGAGTTTGAATTACAGCCAAGAATTTGCTAATCAACAAAACTGAACATAATCTTTCAGGGGGAATGGTGGACATTCAATGAAATAAGGAATTTCCACATTTTACTGACGAAAAACACCACCACAGGAAGAAAAATCCACCTTCAAATACAAGATTCAAGCCTAAAAATAATTAACAGAAAAACAGCATTTGATAAGGTAAAAACTCTTTACATCCCTACATAGGACAACACTTTTAACTCTATTAGGGCAGTTAGAAGGAATATGATAGATAGAAAGTGTAGGTATAAGTTAACTTTTATATGATAATATAAAAAGGGAGTGAAAAATAACTGTACAGGAAAAAGAGGAAAGAAGAAGGAAAACTAGGGTAAATTACATCACATGAAGAGGCACAAAAGTCCTATTATAGTAGTGCAATAGAGACAGGGGGTGAGCATTGTTTTAACCTTATTCTCCTTCAATTTGGCTCCAAGAGGTATAACATACACCTAGTAGTGTGTAGAAATTTATTCTATGCTACAGGATAGTAAGAGGAGGAAAGGAAGAGAAAATAGGGGTGAAACTGATGGAAGGGAGGACAAACCGAGAGAGGTAGTGGTTAGATGCCAAAGATTGGTGGGGAAGGGCAGGGTAAAAAGAGAGATAATAGTATAAATGGGGGAAATGGGTTGAAGGGAAGCACAGTGATGCGAATTATGGATTAGGATCAACTCTCCCATAAAACAGAAGTAGATAGATGACCCCGCCCGGCGGGGTCTCAACGGGGTACCGAGAGTGGACACAGCCGAAGTGGGAGCAGAGCTTGGGAAGGCGGCAGCCTGGGGAGACGCAGTGGTCTGGGAACGGGGTCAGAGAGACTACGGAGGCATGGGTGTTG
>JAQQSK010015350.1:0-10812 GCA_028658325.1 Potorous gilbertii
TCTAGGTCAAGTCTCTTCTTTAGGCATCCTAAAATCATATCACTCCTGCCACTATCTTGTCCCATAGATTTACTTACTATTTTTCTTATACTGTGAGCCACAGGAGAAGGTTTTCCTGCTGGTAGAGGAGGTTAGGATCCAAATCATAAAGGGAACGGGTATAAACCAAATGTTAGGCCCAAGATCTAGTGCCAAAAGTCTATTGTTCAAAGTGTGGAAATCCAGTGACCTGATATAAGAGAAAAACATTTCTGCAAGGGGTTTTCGTATGTTTTCTGCAAGGTTTTCATATGTTTTTCTCTCTGTGGAGAAAATGAAGGCAGTACCAGATGAGGAGGGAAGACACAGGAAACTCCAAAGTGCCAATCATCATTTGCCTGGTTGCCAACCTATGTCACTAAACCTTGAATCTTCTGATAATGGCCATGGCTTTTCTGACTATTCTGCCTTGCCTTCTCCTGCTAGCCCACCAACACTACCAGTACTACCAAGCTTAAATGTTTAAAAGATTGGGATAAGTTTTACTGTGCTCTATCTTGATTTAGCTATGGTAGGCAATGGGCTTGTGCCTTTGTCTCTTCATAGGTTAAAGAAGACAGCAGCTATTCTAACATCTAAATAGCTGGAGATGAAAACAAATCACCATCCTAGTAACCATGAGCTATCCCATCTTTCCAAAAAGTTTTAATGAGGTGCCATCTGAGTGGGAGGAAGTAACAAAAGGGAAATAGAAATTCATTTGGAATAAAGCAGAGTTTAACTTCTAGAAGTTCACAGGGCAAAGAGAGAACACATTTCCTTTATATGTTGTTTATTTTTTAATACAATTTATGTGTTTGTTCTGTGTAGGTTTTCTAACCAGCCACCATTAGCGAGGTCTTCCCAGCCTAAGCCAGATCTTGCCTACTGGAGAAGAAAAGGACAAGATTTCAGCGTACTGCTGGATTACACAGACAGAGGAAACCTGGAACCCCCCAGAATGGCAGAGCCCCATGGGATGAACCAACATGTGAGAGAGGGTCAGTTGGAAGTAGGATCAAGGATGGAAAATACAATGAGGAGAGCAGTTTTAGAAGGCAACTGGAAAGTATCTGGAGATCCCAAGTGGCAGAATGCAAATTTTGAGAGCTGGAACCAGCCTAGGAGACTGGGGAGGCAGATGTCTGATGGAGATGGTGAGAAACTGTTGCAAGATTTGTACTCATTTAATAAAGGAGACAATATGTTCAATTCCCAAAACAAAGGAAAGTCCCAGTCATTGCCTAGAGTTCTTTCCCCTGACACCCTAAGATGTGTGGAAATGCCCGTTGTGCTAAATGATTACTATTTCCCAGGGGATGCTAAAATGCTATTTTATCCTCCAAATAGTACATCAAACTTGGAATACTCAAGAAACTCTGAGAAGGGTGACCCCTATATGCCTTTACAAAAACCCAAGTATGGGAGACCCCTAAAACCTCCATCTTACGAACGCCACCGACAAGCTCAAAGTGGAGTAGAAACCAGCAGGTATCAGGATAACTACCAGAAGCATTGTATTTCTATTCTGCCCAAAACTAATGAGCCCAGGCAGGACCTTTATAACCCAGACCCAAATTTAGAGCCTCCCATGTACGTCCCACCACCATCTTATAGGTCACCACCCCACCAGAACACAAATCCACATTTCCTAAATGAAGTGCCTCATTTCCAGTATGGTGGTCACACACAGCAGCAGATGATGGAGAAGCCCATGGCTGGGCATTACTCTTCATCCAGCTCTTCCAGGTCTGGGAATCAATATAGTACAAGTGTGGGTCCCTCTTATGGACTTCCCAGACACTTGCCGCACATGGATGCTTGTGACAGCTCAATTCAGTATATTCCCTTCAGTGACCCACGAATCCGACACATCACAATGGCCCATCATCAAGACCTCAGCCAGGAAACCAAATTCCTTGACAAACTGTATACCACAAGTCCCTCTGGTTTCCAAGTACCGGCTCGGGTTCAAGCACAAGATGATGGTGCCTGTTTTCATCCTGAAAGCCAAGTCCCAGCAACCAAAAGTGAGAGTGATCCTGCCACTTATGAACCTAGCCTTGGGTGGTTCCCGGCAACACCCCCCCCAGACAGAGAAATCTGTGCCTTGCCTGACCAAAGAGACAATTGTGTTTTAAGGGAGCAGCAGCCTGATAAAGAAAGCAGCCGTCAGCAGTGTGCTAAAGGGAGGATTTCTCCCCAAACCCCACAGTGGGAGAGTACCTGTGAAACCATCACTAAGCTCAAAACATTTCAAACTGGGATTCAGACCAAGAAAAGTTCAAAGAAAAAAGTGAACGAAACTGTGTTTTGCTTGGTTTCTGTCCCAGTTAAATCAGAGCCACATCTGCCAGATACAGATAGGAATAACAATGATTTAAAACAGAGTGCTGATAAAAAGAATGGCCATGATAAGAGAGGGGCTTTGCAAGAACAAAGTCTCTTGAGCATGTCTTCCACCGACCTGGAGCTACAAGCACTCACAGGAAACATGGCCAGTAAAACTGAGCTACAAAAACAAGGACTGGGAGGGCCAAAGCAGTGCAAACAAACAAATGACCTCAGATTCAGCTACCCCTCGAAACACAGGGAACTCAGATATTCTGGCTCTTGGCCAGGGGACCAGTACAGAGACCAGCAAACGCAGACCATTGTCACCCAAGAATCCCAGATCTCCAAGTTTCTTCCTGCTGAAAAGATGGCAGACCAGTACAATGCACTGCCCCTTCCAAAAGCATCAGACCCCACTCAGCAATTATCAGGCCTTGCCTCCGAAACCCTGATGCCAACAGCATCCCCTCCCAGAGACTGGAAGTTGAGGCCAAATACTGGGAGTCTGAAAGGACAAATGTATTTCAGTCCATCGAGCAATAGTGCTTTCTCAAGGACTGCTTCGTCCACTATTCAGGGGTCTACGTCCAAAGCAGGCCAAAGCCAGCCTTATGGGCCCTCCACCGGTGTAAACAAGAAGGATGCTAAGCCGGTATTCAAAGGGCAAGCCGTAAAGGGTGAGGCAAGTGCCCCATGCAACAGTAAAGAACTCTTTGGTCAATTTCTCTTAAAACCCGTTAGCCGTCGTCCCTGGGATGTAATCAGTCAGTTAGAAAGTTTTAATAAGGAGCTTCAAGAACAGGAAGAAAGCAGCAGTAGCAGCGGCAGTGGCAGCAGCAGTATTGATGGAGAAGTTACAGAAAGTGAGTGTCAGACGCAGGTCGATGATACTGGTACTGATACTGATGCTGAGCCTGGGCTAACGCACTATAAGCCTGATGAACCCAGCCAGGAAATGAGAGTTGGGCTACAGCCAAGGACACTAACACCAGAGATTCCTGTATTTAAATCAGGAAGAGTTAAGAATATGGAGCTGATAACTGATTTTATATATGACAATCCTCAACCACAGATACCCTTCCAGAGAAGAGATAGCAAAGGTGAATCTGTCAAGCCCACAGATGAAAGTGCGATTCCAGAAACAAGAAACCAAGAAATGGAGACGAGAATAAACAAATTGGCTATCAGCCCAGACCCTGTGAAAAGAGTGATGTCAAGTGGTTTGATGAAGACAATTCCACACCCTTTGAGCTCCTCAGCAGACATAAGAGAGCCCCAAGAAAAGAGGCAGTATAGCGATGTATTAAATTCTGCGCACCGGAGCCAAGCAATTCATCCCAAGAGCATTGGAGCTGAAGAGCAGGAGCCAGCAGGACACATTTCTTTAGCGAACAAAAAACAAGGTCTGTCTGAAGTAAAGTTTGTGGGTCTTGACGCAAGTTCAGAGCATAGTGCCAACAAGTTTGATAACATTTTAGAAAAACCCAGTGCAATAGAAATCCCTCCTAATGAACCCCTTCAGACAAGGGCTACCCGGATTCTGGGCATAGAAGTAGCTGTGGAATCCCTCATCCATGGTAACAAGGAAAGGGGGCCAAACCTTCCTCCCAGTCCTGCTCAAAATGTTCCCAAGGCAGATTTGCCAGCAACAGAAACATCTTGCAATTTGGTACAACCAAATGACCCTAACCTCATATCATCAAAAAGTGCTTTTGATAGCAGGAGAAAGTGTGGCTGGACTGAAAGTCCTCTCTTTGTAGGGGAGAGAGACACACACTTGAAGACACACATAATTTCTCAAGATTCTGAACTGAACCCAGATCTGGATGGAGATGACACCGCTAATGATTTGGTGCCTGAACCTGAATCCAAATCACCTTCCAAGCTCCATGGTCAGAAGGACCTCAGAACAAACCAGTTCTACAAGTCAACTTTGTTTCATTACCTGGAAAGAAACTCTACTGGGATAGGCTCCGAAAAGAAATTCAGAAGTACCTCCAAGGTGATTGAAACCATACAAGAGAAATTAGTCAGCCCCCCAACCAAAACAGCTGTGGATCGGATAATGAGAATGAAGGAAGTGGATTCCATCTCTCGAATTAGACGTCTTAGTTCCAAAAGCACTGATTCTGGAGAGGAGACAGAAGAAGAGAAAATTCAGAGAAGACTGGAAGGACAGTCAAGGCTTGGCTTTGGCTCTTTGAATGGCGGTGACCCAGGACACAAAGTGGAGGAGGTTGGAGCTATGTCGAAGCACATCACATCCCTTGAAGAAAATGGGCGTCAGATAATACGCAGTGTAAAGAAGAGTGCGGAGCAAGATCTTTTTTGCCTAGGTAAGTAGCATTAACACTTGAAAAATGCTTTGTTAGGGAAGAATACAATCTGTCTTCACTAACTATGAATCCTTTTATGGAAGGCGGAGCTTCCAACCTGTGATTTCCTTGGTGTAGGGGAACTCCTGTTCTAGAGAATCCCTCCACCAAAGCAGATCGCCAACTTGTGTGTAATTTATATGGCCTTAGAGAGTTGACTAGGGACTCTGACATGCCTATGGTCACAAAGACAGTAGGTGTCAGAAGCACAACTTCCCCCTATGACTTTCTGATGGCAAGGGTGATCTTCTAGCCACTAGGTTGCATTGCTTTTCAGAATATAAGAAATAACCATGTAAGTACATCTTGCTTTAAGAAAAACCTATGTGAAACTTCGCATATGGACCAAATAAACTAGGGAATGATTATTGATTTTAACTAAAAAAAATTCTTTGTTTTATAAAAGGATATACCAGAATAGGGATTTTTAATCTCATTTGTGTCGTGGAGCCCCTGGGAAATCTGATGAAGCTGATGGACCCATTCTCAGAACCATGTTTTCAAATGCATAAAATAAAATACATAAAACCCCAAAGGAATACTAATTACATTGAAATTCAGTTATCAAAAAAAATTTTAAATAAATTTACACATTCCAGATTAAAAATTCCTAGCCAAGAGTGTTGATTTAAGTAACAGCAGGATAACATCTGAGATGTAGAGGTGGAAGGCATCTCAGTTATGTAGATGGTATGGATCAGAGGCAGATCGGAACCAGAGCTATTATTGTTCCTACTGTACCACCCTGCCTCCCTTGACTCCTGTGATGTATTTGAACTTCTATTTGCAGAAATGAAGTTTAACATAGTTTTCTTAGAACCTAATAAGTCACAACTTTGCTGGCTCCCATAAAATGGTACTCCATCTTAGATGGTAGCACTACTGAATATTTTATAGGAGACTAGTGGGTGCAGGGCCTGAAGTCAAGAAGACTTGAGTTTCAATCTGCCCTCAGATACTAACTGTGTGACCCTGGGCAAGTTACTTTACCCTGTTTGCCTCAGTTTCCTCATCTGTAAAGTGAACTGGAGAAGGAAATGACAAACCACTCCAGTATCTTTGCCAAGAAAACCCTAAATGGGGTTAATAAAAGCCAGACTTGTCTGAAACAACTGAACAACCACAGCAAAATTTACCCTCCGGGATATCGCCACCAGTGATTAGAAATATGACTCCAAGAAATATTCCTAACCATCCTTTAATGGCCGAATAAGAACAAAAGAAGTGCTGTATTGGACTGGTCTAATGACCTAGATAGCTCACAGGCCTGCTAGGTCTTTCAGTGGTACCTTCAAAATATTTTTTTTCCCCATTTGTTTGGCTGCTTTCTTCAACATCTGATGAATGTGTTAGACTTTAAGAGGTTTAGCAGCTAGAATAAGCCTGTACTCTCATTCCTCCTCACAATACTCAGCGGGTCTGCCTTTTCATATGTCTTATGTCTTAATTATCAGATCTCCCATCAGCCAGTTTTGGCAAAGAGAATGCTGAAGCCTTCACGACTGACTCATTAACTTTTCAGGGCCCTGCATGATTTGTCAATTTTCCAATAATAGTGACCATTCTTTGCCTCAGTTTGGAGCGTACTTCTGCTACAACTCTTATTAGCTTGAAGGCTTTTTAAATCTTTTCCACTCAAGACCCCTTCAGTGCAACTCTGACTTAAACTTCACAGATTAAGAAGCAATGAAAGGGTCTTGAGTGGAAAAAGTTTAAGAAGCTCTGGGCTGGAGGACCTACCTGGGTAGTTAGGACATCCTGCCCCTTACACACAGTAATCATATGGCTCTAGGTAAGTCATTCAAATTCTCAGTGCCCCTAGCCAACTCTAAAACTAACTTTACAAACACATCTATATTTATAGAGGGAGTTTGCACACTGGAAGTCTCCCCCTCTGTAATGAAATCACAGGTTGGAGCCAAAAACCTCTGCCACAAATAGCGTTCTTTCAGGTCTACTGAAGCATACAGTCACTAAGCTTATAAACCATGTGACTTTGGAGGCAGAAACACCTTTGTATGGTCACAAGTAATAAGTCCAATATTCAACCTGAGAATGAGAAGGAAAATGATTTAAAGAGATAAAAAATGTTATAAGATAGAAAGGACAGATTTCCTTCAGTTGACTAGAAATCTAAGACTTTGTTCGTGTTAAGCTCTCCTGGTTTTTGGAAAGAATTATTCTCTATTAAATTCAAAATCTTAGAGTAATATGAAAAGGAGGTTGGCAGTGGGGTGGAAAGGAAAGAACCAATATTTATTAAATGCCTACTAAAACACTGCTACCATAAACCAAGAGTCTTACAGATATTATCTCCTTCAGTCCTCACAACAGCCCTGGGAGGGAGGTGCTGCTCTTGTCCCCATTTTACAGATGAGGAAATGGAGGCAGACAACATTTGCCCAGGGCCACGCAGCTAGTATACGTCTGAGAAGGAATGTGAATGTAAGTCTTTTTTGGCTCCAGGTCCAGCGCCCAGGCCTCAGTGAGAAAAATTAAGGTTATTTTAGAGCAGAAACTCTCATAATTTCTCATCTGCTGAACCTTCCTAGATAATTCACCAATGAATGAGTGTAAGAGATGTGAGCTCTATTCATAAATTCCTCCAGTTAGCAGGCATCTTAGAGATGATGTAGTCTAACCCCACTCCCATCCCCCTGTTATTTTACAGACGAAGGTCTGGATCTCTGAGATCCAAGATCCCACAACTAAGTCAGCATCAGAGCAGGATTAAAGCATGTCTGATCTTTTATGGGATAGAGTTGGCAAGTGTGTATGTTTGTTTTCTTTCTCCTATTCATTTTCTGTGCCCACTAAGCAGAGGAATTAAACATTTGAAAGTTGATGGGTGTTGGCACCGTCAGGAGGAACTGGCATAGGCTTGGTCCTTAATACATGACTACTTTAAATAAATGAACTGTGAAGACCTTGCATTTCAGAATGCTTCACATGAGATGGAGTGCACATAAATGGCACGTTGTAAAGTTTGGCTACAGCAACACTTTGGGGAGGGAGGGAAGAAGGGAATGAGCATTTATTAAGTACCTACGATGTGCCGGGCTTCATGTTAAATGCTCTATAAGAGTTTTGTTTGAGCCTTAAACAACCAGGGGAGGTAGATGCTAATACTGTCCTCATTTTACATTTGAGGAAACTGACTTAGACGTGACATGGTATTGAGGAAAGAGCATTTGCAGAGGGCACAGGTTCAAATTCCACCCATGGTACATACTCCTGGTGCAACTTTTCTTGGACAAGTCATCTAACCTTCCCGAGTCTCAGTTTCTTTATCTATAAAATGAAAGATGGGACTTGACACTTTCAGTGTCCCTTTTGGCTCTGGATGTGTGTTGTTATTATTCCTGATTTTTTTTTTTAACAACTCTTTTCTCTCAGTCCCCATGCTTCCTATAAAGAAAGAAAAAAAATTCATGAGTATGGTATATCCTAGGGAGGGCCAAATAGAAATAGGAACAAATTCTGTGAGGTCAATCTCATGGTGGATGCCAACTTCATCTATAAAATGGGAGGGTTGAGCTGGTTGGTCTCTTTCCAGCTCTGATTTTGTGACTTGGGGCCACCCTTTTCCACCTCAGTCCTTGACAATGGACCAGCAGTTGTAAATACAATCAACTCTGGTTTTTCCTGCTGTGTAAAAGAGGTCCCTTATGAGCTTATACCCTGGGCTTTCTTGTCTTTATTGTGTAGTTATTATCCCTTTCCCTGAACCGAAATGACTTCATGTGGTTGGAAGGATTATGTGGCTGGTTCCATGCAATCTTAATATACTTTTAGGAGCTGACTCACTGGTGGATCCCATCTACACATGGATTGTATTGTAATCCAATGCTGAAATACAATTGGAAAGGTCCCGATTGTGTTCAACCTCTATTTGTTTCTGTCATCACTACTGCATGATTCAACGGGGATTTATTGGGTGCTTACTAGGTATCCTATTAAGGTGTTCCTTAAAAGGGAAGAAAACCCAAAGATCTCATACATGGTTAGGCATGATGGTGCAGACCTGTACTCTTTAGTACCAGGGAGGCCAAGGTTGGAGAATCTCTTGAGCTTGAGAGTTCTGAGCTGTAGTGCAGTAGGCTCATGGGGTCCACACTAAATTCACCATTAATATGGTGAGCTCCCAGGAATGAGAGGGACCACTAGGATATCCAAGGAGTAGAGAGCTGGCCGAGATTGGAAAATGGAGCAGGACAAAGTTTTCCAGGATGTCAGACACTTACCATCTGGGCCATGAGTACTTCTAGCCTGAGTGAGATAGAGAGATCAGTCTTAAAAAAAGAAAAAAGATCTCACTTATGTCCAGTTTTTCCATTTTTCAGCCCAGTAGAGGATTGTTAACGGCTTAATTAAGCCACCATTAGTCTCTTGGTGCCTCATTGCATGGCACTGAAGAGTTGATGTAAGGGAATCATCCTGAACTAAAGCATGTGTTCTGTGGGTTTTCAATTCTATCTGGCTCTTCATGACCCCACTTAAGATACTAGAGTGGTTCTAGTATCCAGTCCTTCTCTGGTTCATTTTACTGCTGAGGAAATTGAGGCAAACAGGGTTGAGTGACTTGCCCAGGGTCATGTAGCTACTAAGTGTCTGAGGTCAGATTTGAAGATGAGTCTTCCTGACTCCAGGCCCAGCCATCTAGGTCCTATGGCATCATCTAGATTCCATGTTCTAAAGCATAGATTATGTAATCTGCTTGAAGTCCAGGCCCTAATTTATTTTCCCCTTTATTTTCCCAGTTCCTAGCAAAGAGCCTGGCACGTAGGAAGCAGTTATAAATACTTGTTGGACTTATGGAAAAGAGGCAGATGAAACTTAACAGGGCCTTATTAACAGATTTGGTTTGTAATGCCCCATTCAGACATACATTCAAATCTGTGAATCTTCTAGTCCAGTGACTATCTAGTGATTTTGCCATTTAGAAATAGGTATCATCAACTTTCAGAAAATCTTACAGTTGCTCACAAGCCCTGATCTAGCCTAGATAGCTGATGGCATAGTGAGTGGATAGGATTCTGGGTCTGGAGTCAGGAAACCTGAGTTCGGAGCACTCAGACTTGTCTTAGCTGTTTGGCCCTGGGCAAGTCACTTAATCTCTGTTTATTTCCTCAACTGTAGAGTAGGAATAATAATAGTACCTCCCTCCCACCCCCTGCCCAGGATTATTGTGTGGATAAAAATGAGATAATATCAGTAAAGGGCTTTGCAAACCTTAAAGTGATATATGCATGCTGTTATTATTTTTAGTTTAGCCCCATCTGTCTTGCCAGAAGACTCTGGAAGGAGTCTTTGATGACATCGCCATGTAAGTATTTATCCAATGACTGCTCTGGGGTGTAGCTGCTCAGCACTCTATGTCATGGAGGTGCTCATTAATGACTTATCATCTAGCTGATGATCCCACTAACTTGGCTTTAGGAGGGATTTCTTTTTTCAGGTCTCCAGTGAGCAGCAAGTTTGACATTTTCAGACTTTCATGAATGAAAAGTCTCCCTCTTCTCAGTGTGGGCGGTGGGGAAGCCAGGCTTTGTTAACAAAAGATTCCTCAAAGAAACTAACCCAGCAAGAGGCCTAGTACAACGCCAGACCAAAAGCTCAGCATTTTCTGGTTCACGTTGGAATCTGTCACATTAACAGTGAATATTATTCTGAGTGCTGAATTTCAGAAGACATGAGCAGAGATGTTTCTTTTTAACACAAAGCATTTTTGTAAGGCATTAAGTGTTACCCCCATTAAGTACAGAAATTGCCTAGGCCTTTAAGTATCTCAATCTTTACTGAGCCCGGGTCCCTCAAATATTTCTTTTGAATAGTCTCATTCTTCATAGCAACGCACAGTGACATGCACTGAATAAAATAAAATGATTATTGAATACATTTTGATGATAAAGACATTAACATATTATCTACATGGTCTACATGAGATGTAGCAAATCAGACAGGAAGCAGAAATGATGATTTTATTATTATGCTGTAGCAAATGTATTGTGTTAAAGCACCAAAGACTTTGTAGGCATGATCTCATATGATCCTGAGTTCAGATCACTCAGACATACTTAGCTGT
>JAQQSK010015351.1:0-10811 GCA_028658325.1 Potorous gilbertii
TAGTTGAGAACCCCTAGTGTAGAAGATGATGCTAGAACAAAAAGGAAGAGTGAGACACTGAAGCAGAGGTAAGGAGAGAGTGCATCTAGTCATGTGTAATGACCAATGCAAATATCTGGAGATGGGAAATGGCATGTCAGAGGGAAGATCAGTTTGACTGGATCATGGAGTGCTAAGGGGTGGAGATGGGGTTAGTGTCCAAAGAAACTAGAAATTAGATTGGAGGGAAAGAGAGAGTGAAAGAGGTTTTAAGATGAAGAAAATGAGAGAATGTGAGTAGGATGGAGGAGGTGAATGCACACCATGGCATCAGGGCATGGAGATGGTCAAGAAGTGGCATGGTGGGACAAGATATGACAAATGATCACCAATCAGAGTTCAGGGCCATAGACTCAGGATCTGAAGTTTTTGATGGAGGTAAATTGGTGGCCAGTTGTGTCTGAGATGATTAGAACCCAGGTCTTCCTAAGTCCAAGTCAGAGTTCTAACCACTATCTCAGGCCATTCATTCAATGACATATTCTATCACTGAATGTATATATCCAGTTAGAAGCAAATGTGATTGCTAAACTCATTGGTATAGATGAAATATTACCAGACTCCCACCATTCATACTCCTTCAATACAAAGTCATTCTCTGTGCCTGAAGGGGCCGGCAACACTTTCCTATTCATAAAGTCATACATTTGTCAGCTTTTGTGGAAATTTTCTTTTGTAAGTACTTTAATGGACACAGGCATTCCACTGATACAAAATTAAGTTTAGCATTCCACTTCTTGATGATGAGCATGATATATTTAAAGTCTTCTAAGAAATTGCACCTTGAGGGTGCAAGGAAAGAGTTGCCATTCTCTGCTGAACTCACTTGCTTATAGACTTCTGGGAAAACAAACCAGAGGAGCAAGCTTTTCTGTTGGAGACATCAAAGGCCATGAAGGTCTGAGATTATTCAATCTTTGCATTGATTGGAAGATGGTCTTTATATGTCTGGTCTGATGGCCTATTGAAGGGGACTGTTGCTTCCCTGCTCACCCAACAAATTTATTTCAGTCCTTGGTTTATCTTGATTGGGCCATTCATAGTGAAAAGGAATATCCTAGATCTTCTTCATCCCTTGCCTGAAACCCTTCTCTTCCTGCACACCAAAAGGAAAATGGCACTGAGGTTAGTGGTCAGGGCACAAAAGGATCCAGAAGGGAAAGAAGTGAGTTTTGGAATTCTGTGAGATTTTGCCTGGTTTAAGCCTGTATTTCCCCCAAAGGCAACAGACCCCAAAGGGTTCCTCTAGAGCAGAGGCATTAACTTTTTTATATCATAGACCCCTTTGGCTTATGGTGAAGCCTAGGGACCCCTTCTCAGAAGAATGTGTTTAAATGAGTAAAACAAAAAACATAGAATTACAAAGGAACCCAATTTATTGAAATGCAGTCATCAAAATATTTAAGTCACAATTTCCACAAAGATTGCCTTTGAGAGAGACAGAGAGAAAAGAAAAGAACTTTGCTATAAATAGTCTCTAATATCTCCTTTGCTTGTAAGCTTGTGCCAGGCACATAGTAGGTACTTAATAAATGTTTGTTGATTGATTGATCAATTGATTCTGTGGACCTGAAAAAAGGCTCAGAAAAAAAGTTCATGAAGACTGCCACCAACACATGGATCACAGTGAACTTTAGAGGCAACAGAAGCAAGGACCTCAAACCTTGCACCTAAGGATAAGCAGACACTCACCTTCACAAGCTCAGTGACTGGTAAGACAGTGTGTGGCAGAGCTGTACCCAAATCATCCCCTACATTCCCATTCTATCTGATTATTCATCTTCTATCACAATAAAAACCCAAGGAAGCCCAACTGGTTGAATTCAAAACTGCAAAGAACCAAAGGACCCTGGATGAGGAAACCCATCTTGACCTCTTGGCCCTATGCTTACTATATGCCACGCACTCTGTTAAGCACTGGGGACATTAACACCAAGCAAAAAGTAAAACAGTCCCTAATGGGGGAAGCCAACCTACATAATAGGAAGCTGAAAGTAGGGGTGAGGTGTGAGACCACATCAAAGTCTGAACTCATGCTCAGTCAAGGGCAACATGTTTCATCTCAGAGAAAGGAACCTAGGATTAAGTTGACTTTTCCATCACGAGTCCAGTCCAAGGCAGAACAGAAATTCCACTAGGAATCTATTTCCCACTTACTGTTGGACTGGCTTCTGAGGTTCATTGTCCTCTGGGAGCAGCTTTCATTGTTCCAAGATTCACTCCTGAACTATGTTCTCTTATGAAGAAGCCTTCCAATTTGTTCATAGGACATTCAGCAAAAAGTGATTAAGCACCTACTATGGGTAAAGGGAAAGGCTGTGTGTCTCGATGACTAGAAGAGTCAGGAAGACCTGGGCTCAATCCTCCATCTGACAAACACCAGCTGTGTCAGCATGGTGCTTCATTTAGTGATGATCTGTCTCTGATGGAAAGAATTTCCACACTGGGAGCTTCCACACAGGTCCAGTCCCCACCCCAAACATGCAAAGCATCACACTAGGAAGACATAAAAATGAATGCATTTTTGTCCTCAAGGACTTCCATCTCATGGGAGAGAGGAGACAGCTATAAAAATAACCCTTCACAAAAGAAGCACATGAGAAGGACATAACATAAACATTCATTCAACAAATTTTGAGTGAATGCCTAATCTGTGGAAAGAGACAAAAACAAAACAAAACAAAGAAATAAAAATCAGACCATCAAACAACCAGCACTTATTAAACCCTTATGGTGTACTAAACATTGGGCTTGGTTTTGAGCACACAAAAATAAAAATGAAACATCCTTGTTCTTGAAGAGTTGACATTCTGTTGGGGAACGAGACATGCATCTTTAGGAGAAGGTCATTGGGAGTGGGATTAGAGGGGTCATGGGATGTCATGATGTTTGAGTCAGCAGACCACCAAGTGTGCGTTGAATTGTGTTTACAAAAACCCCAGGGAAGGGGAGATCATTTTAAACTGGAGGACATGGGGAAGGGAGTTATTCAGTCACTAAGCATTAATCAGAAATGGCTTCTCAGAGGACCCAGCATTTGAACCAAGTCTTAAGGGTTTCCACAGACAGAGAGGGGTGTCATGGGAAGGGTGCTACAGACTGAGGGAACAGCAAAAATGAAGGGGGGAAAAGTACTGAACACACCCCTAGAAGATGAATCTGCCCACTGGATCCAATGATGACCATTCGAACTTGGTCTGGACGCTGGGTGTTCAGTCTCCAGCTCAGGGTTGAGGGATGGAAAGCTTCCTCCCTCCAGTGATCCTACCCTGCCTGCCACCCTAAGATCTGAACACCCAAGCTAGGGATTTCAGTCAACTCCTCCTTGTGTCCCAATGCTCCAAGGTCAGAGTATGATTGAAGAAGGCTCTTCCTCTCTCCTGGGTCGCTGTTCTTAGCTTAGATTGTTTTCCACTGGAGAAGGTTCTCTTAAAAATGAGGTTGAGATCCCTGAAGAAATTGCTTCAATCAGCAGCGGTGCTTAATGACTGTTAATGGGAAGTGGAGATAGGATAGTAAGTGTTACTTTGATTAATAAGAGAACTGTGGTGAATTTAAATTGTGCCACTGATGGATTATTTTCTTCAAGCTTGATAAGCACTTCTCATTTGTTCTTAAATTTGGTCAATACTGTTAAAGACAGCAAAATGAAGTATAATTAATTCTATTATTGCTGCGGGGACCAAGTGTTACTTAGAAACCGATTATGATGCAGACAACAGGGTAAGTAACACTTTGACAGTCAGAACCTCAGAATACCTGTCACTGCTACTTACCCCACAAAGAAGGAACACTAGGCATCTGCATTCCAATTTGGAAATTCATAATATTGCCGAGTGTTTTGATTCATTTGTGAATATCCTCTTGGCAAAGGAAGGGGCAGCAGCTAAGAGGATCCAGGGAGACTAAGAATGACCCCTTTTGGAAGAATCAAGAGTGAAGAAAAGATTACAATTGCACCTTGGTTTAAAACCTTAAGAGGCAAATGCTCATTTTGAATTAATCACAGAGAAAATAGGATATTGATTGGACGTTGGAGCAGCTGTGTTGAAAGAGAGGTTTACATATTTCCTCTTTTTGCAATGATTCTGTCCTTGCATTGTAAACCATGCTTTTCCCTCATGTTAGCCATTAATATCGTTTAGAACAGCTGGAAGTAATAACTACTCACATTTATAGAGCTATTTCAATGAAATTCAATTCAACCAGCATTTAATAATTGTCCACCGAGTGCCAAGAATGCAAAGCCAAAATCAAAAACAGACCCTGCCCACAAGAAGCTGATATTCTATTTTGGGGAGACATAATCTAAACAGGAGAATAAATAAACCAGTCCTAATAGTAGTTAGCATCTCCACAGTCCTTGGTCCAAAGATGGCTTTACAGATATAATTTAATCTTACCATAGCCCTGGGAGAAAGGGGCTATAATTCTCATTTTACAGATGAAGCAACCGAGGCTAAGATAAGTTAAGTAATTTGCCCAGGGTCTCAAAGTGAGGAACAGTCTGGTTCAAGTTCAAGTCCTCATGACTCCAGAAACACCATTCCATCCACTATGCCTCAGAAGTGAAATTATTGCACATAAACAAAAATTACATACAAGTAAATCCAAAGCAATTTCAGGGAGGTGGGGTGAGTGTGGGTGTCTATTGGGAATCAGGAAGAGTTGTGCTCTAATGCAGGAGAAGACTCTTGAGCTGAGCTCCCCTGGGACCTGGGAATTCTGGAAAGTACCGGTGAGGAGGGATGGCCTTTTGAAATCAAGGTGGGAAGAGGATCTAAAGGGAGATTTTTTAATTTTTAAGAAATTGCCAATTTCTAATCCCTAGCCTTAGATTCTCCTTAATCTCCTGTGGTTTGAATGATCTCAAAGTATGATGCACAGTCACAAGACAGATAGCTTACCTTCACTTTAAATTTTAAAAATAAAGAACTGGACAGTTCTTTGGGAACTGGAGAAGTGGCTATGTTATGGGAACTAGAACAGTGGAGAATCAGTGTGTCCATGAGGATCTGGACTCGATTCTTGGCTCCATATTTGTTGGTTTGTGACCTCGAGCAAGTCACTGGCCCCCTCTGGGCTTCATTTTTCTCAGTAAAAGGGATGGGGAAGTAATAGTGATGTTGGAGTAAATGACCCGAAGGTTCCTTCCAACTCTGGCTGTGAAATCACGATGTTACCAGAGGTCTCTGCTGCACTCACTATTTTTGAGTCCAAGTCTCTGTTTCTTCATTTCAAAAGGCAGAATCATTGGGTGAGCAATCTTCAATTAATGTAAAATCCAAGTGTTCTGGTTAATGGTGAAGTTCTATTGTGCCCTGATGTTCTAATTCTGTTATTAAAAATGTAAACCTCATATTTTATAATTTGAGGGTTAGCTAATTCCCTTGCCAGGATGGCCCATAAAGATGTGGAAGTACATTTCAGAACCAATGGAGAATACTAAGGACACCTGTGGTAGCCACTGGTGATGGGGAGAAAAAGAAAAGGAGCCCATCTTTGGGGATAGGTTGGTGTGATGGAAAGAGGACCTAATCAGGGGTCAGAAGACTTTGGGTTTGAGCTAGGAGGCACCATAGTGCACACATGCCTGGATTTAGGAACTGAGTTCAAATCCAAACTCAGACACAATTATGTGGCCCTTAACAAATCACTGAATCTATCTGTCTCAGTTTCCTCATCTATAAACTGTAGATAATAAAAGTCTTTACTTCCCGGCGCTCTTATGAGGTTCAAGGGAGACGATGCACATAAAGCTCCTGCTGACCCTAAGGTGGAATATAAATGGCAGCACTTTCTTCATGATTCCAGTCAGTACAGGGAGCTCTTAGGGTGGAATCTTCCTCTGTTGATGCAATTCTGCAGTTTATCTCTTGTCTGAGAGAGGATCTGAAGCCAGGATTGCTTGACCCAAAGGCTACTCTGGGATACTTCCTCCATCAACTACTATGGTTATGTTGCATCAGTGACCTTTGCCAAGTGATAAGCTCTCTGTTCTGTTTCCTCCTGGTGCCTGGCACACAGTAGGGGCTCAATAAATGCCTGCTGACTTGTTGACTTGGCAGAGGGAGTCAGAAGTCATAGCATCCTGCAGTAGGAAGGATCAGTTTACTTAGTATTTGCAGGGAAAGCAAATACTAAGTAAACTGGAGACCATGTCTCCATTACAACTTCCTCTCTTTATGGAGGGAGAAATGGAGCTGTGTTTGCCCAGGACCACACGAATCAGCCATTGGCAAGATCCAGTCCCTGGGACTCTTCCTTCCAGGACCTATGTTCTCTCTCATTAAGATAAAAATGGAGAGTGTTTTTAAAAAGTGTTTGGCAAAAGGGACTGGATCTGTCCTGGCACAAGAAATGTCCCATACATTTCAAAGTTGGATTTTCTAAGACCAGAGAGTCCCAGTGATATTCCTGAAGAGGGTGCAGTTTGGTGGCACAGTGGTAGAGAGCCACGCCTGGAGTCAAGAGGACCTGAGTTCAAATGTGGCCTCAGATACTTACTAGCTGTGCGACTCTGGGAAAATCACCTCACTGTGTTTGCCTCAGTTTCCTCATCTGTAAAATGAGCTGAGAAGGAAATGGCAAACCACTCCTGTGTCTTTGCCAAGTAAACCCCAAACTGGATCATGATGGGTCAGATGTGGCCGAAACTGATTAAACAAAAACAACCACAAAATTCCTGAAGAGAATTAAAGTAATTAGCCAAATAACTTAGACAAAATGAAAAGCCACCTAAGCCACCTAATTGCCTGAAGATTTATTGCCTGAATATTCCAGTTGGTGTTCTGGCACTACAAACAAACAAACAAATAAATAATTGAGTGAAATTAACAAATGAATGAATGAATAAATAAAAATTGATTTAATGAATAACTAAATGAAATAAAGAATGAATGAATGAAATGAAATGAATAAATAAAATTAAAAGATGAATGAATAAATGAAATAAAAATGAATGAAATAGAGTTAATGAATGAAATAAAAATGAATGAATGAATAAAATAAAAATGCACTAATGAGTTAATGAATAAGATAAATGAATGAATAAATAAAACAAATAACAGAGCCTTAACAAATTGAATAGATGATAGTGGGCAGGACAGACAAAAGAACACTGGACTTGGAGTCAGGTGACTTTGCCAATCTCAGTTTTGCCCATGATTGCCCCTTCCCCCAGTGATCAAAAGTGGGCTCTTTAGAGGTGCCTGAGCCAAGGCTGTACCTGCTTTTTATATTCCCAGCTCACCACTAGAAAAGAAACTTATTTATGAGTTTCTATATTTAAAGCTGGAAAGGACCTTCAAGATCGACAGGTCCTTCCTTTTCCAAATGAGGAAACTGTGCTTCAAGCATCAAAGTGACTTGAAAATGGTAATACCAATAATCCTCGCAGAGCTGGGATGTGAACCCGGGCCCTGTAATTCCAAAATCAATGGGTTTTTTTTCCTGTTCTATATTGCCAACACTTATTTGATTCAATAAGCATTTATTAAGCACCTAGCATGTGCGAGCTGCTGTCCTCGGTGCTGGCAATACAGACAAAACCACTGTAGACTCTGCCCTTTAAGATCTCACCCAGAGAAGTAAATATATGATAACTTGAATAAGGAGAGGGGCCCCAGGAGGGAGAAAGTCTTGACCACTTCAGCCAGATTTAGTCCTTGAAGAGGGGTAAGGAATCTGAGAGTCTAAGTGAAGAAGAGAGCACATTCTAAATCTGGGATACAGCAAAGGTGTGGGCAGGGAGATGGAATGGCGAGTCTGGAAGAGCAGTACGTAGGCCATTTTGACTCAAACGTAGTGTTCGTGAAGGAAAGTCATGTAAATCACAGCTAGAAAGTCAGGCAGCTGATAGATTGTCAGGGACTTTAATGTTAGACTGAGGAATCTGTAGTTTATCCTCCGAGTGACAGGGAGCCTCTGAAGAGTTAGTGCAATGATTTCAGTCATGTCTGACTTACTGTGAACCCATTTGGAGCTTTCTTGACAAAGATCCCAAAGGGATTCGCCATTTCCTTCTTCAGCTCATTTTACAGATGAGGAAACTGAGGCAAATAGGGTGAAGTGACTTTCCCAAAGTCACAGAGTCAGTAGGCATCTGAAGTCAGATTTGAATTCATGAAGATGAGTCTTCTTGACTCCAGGCTCAGACCATGCCTCCATCCAGTTGTCTCACCGTAGAGGTAAGATCAGATGTAAGTGATTGTTTTCAGTGCTTTCTCTGTTCTCAGTCCCAATCTCTGAAACCTAAGGAGGAAAGTCTTGCTGGTTGAAGCTGGAGCTCTATTTTTCTATTCATACTATTTACTCATGAAATTTGGGCAATGGTCTCTCTCTTTTTTGAAGAATTATTGCATAGCACTCTCAGGCCAGAAGCTGCAATTCGGGTAATGGTTTTCTTTCGTCAATACAGATAAATATTGATGGCAGGCAGCAATAAAACAAGTCATTAAGTTTGTCTCACACATTGCTCAGAGGTCGGAAAGTCATGCCTAACTCCTGAGAAAATAAAAATATGTGAGTAGAGATTGCAAATACCCCAGCCCCTTGCTCTGAATCGTAATGCCTAGGATTGCCTTGCTAGTCACAGGAACTGGGACTGGAGTGTTCTTCCTGGTTACTGGGAAGGGGGATTGGGGACTTCTCTACTAGGCCTCTGCATGGCCTTCTCTTTTTGCTCCAAGACTAATGAATTCCTAGGTGAGCTAGAAACCTTTAGAATAATGGCAATTACCTACAAAAGTGTGCTCTGCTGCTGGGAAAACCAAGACTCCTGCCACTAACATTCCTAACCCTATAAAAAAACAAGTAAAGATCAGAAGGGCAGTAAACTTTCCTTCCCTGCTGCAGTTTCAATTGTTCCCCTTTAGTGTCTATCATGATGATTTCAGGGTGGGAGTGTGGAATAGATGAACCCATGGATCCACCCAGATGGACTGTGGCTTGTGGCTCCACATGGATATAGATTATGTGCCCATGATAAATTCATCCCTCAGACATGTGTGTCTTTCTTATTTAATGTCTGAATGAATAGATAGATAGATAGATAGATAGATGGATGGATGGATAGATAGATGGATAGATGGATGGATGGATGAATGGATGGATGGATGGATGGGTAGATAAATGGGCAAATAGATCTATAAGAGAACAAGTGGACAAACAAATGAATAAATAAATGACTAAAAGTGTGGTATACACACATATCATCAAAGCTAGTGCTTATCTTCTAGGACCAGAGAAGTCTAAGCATCCTGTAGAGCTGCCAGCCCACTTTCCACCAAAGTATTTTAATAGTCTCTGTGTTGTCAGAAAGGAAGCTTTGATAATAAAAAAGAACCCAGAGTGAACTGAGAGCCCTGTAATGAGTGAGCGGCATGGTTTGTTACAGTTATGTGGTTACTTGCCCTTAATATCTTTTTGAGGTTTATTAAATCATATAAAATTTCAATTTACACTGTAATATTCTCTAAAAGATGGAGCACACAAAAGTAATAAGTGTGACAACATTTCTTTCATTTATGAATTGTATTGTTGATTGTGTTAAACCTGTCACAGCCAGCAGCCGGGTTATTTATATTGGGATAGTCATTTTCGATCTCCCAATTTAATTTTGTAAAAGTTAATTACAAATTAGAATAAAATGAATGCAGTTACAAAAGGCGGTGAAATGCTGATAGAAGATTTTATTGGGGGAAAAAACATTTATGAAAGCTGCTCCAGGGGAGGAGTGTGACCACTGAAACCCAGAGAGGTTCCCTGCTTCTGATGCTCAATGTCACCCACTTGCTGAATGACTCCAAGTATACCCCATGCAGGTCAGGAATTTTTCTGCTGGGTGAAAAGGCTGGAGCTGCACAACCCCAGCTGTCTGAATGGAGTCAGAGAATGGCCTCCACTTTTTTTCTCTTGCTCTCTCCTAAGGCACAAGGCAAAGGTGACTTTCTGCCTCCACATCCAGTGTGACAGAATAGTGATGGCAGTCACCATCGGATGGAAGACTGGAGTGGGGCGGAGGGGGAGGGGGTGTCAGGACCATGGAACCGAAACTGGGAGGTAGTCTTATGGGTCATCTAGTCATTCCTACTCATTCCTCAGAGGAGAAAGCTGGTTATAGAGGTTATAGGGGCACAGAGGCAGATCTGGAAGAGCTTCAGAGGCCCCCAATCTAAGCCCCTCCTTTCCCTGGTGAGGAAGTTCAGTGACTTGGCCATGGGCACAGAGGCAGGTTTTCCTGGCTCTGAATCAGCACTCTTTCCACCTAGAATTGATTCCTTCACTCCTGTGTTCGTCTCAGTCATTAACAATCAGTTAGTTTGTATAAACGAGGTCATGAAGCTTTCATTGTCACCATCCACCTCACTCAAAACAAAGTCAAGTGCAAGTCATGTCATCATTTCTCTGAAGGACGAACGCAATCCTGCGAGTAGATGCAACTGGCTGAATGCTAGCTGGGTAACTCCCCTATTCCTCTTCTGTCTGCCTCCCCCTCCCCTTCCATCCCCTCTCCAAAGGAAGGTAAACTTGGATAGCCAAAAGATGCCCAGCTGACTTGGGTTTTATTGGCTCCTTTCCTATTTCCTCTCTTCTCCTTCCCTCCCCACCCCTCCCCTCCTTTCCTCTCTTCTCCTTTCTCTTGTAGTGTCCCCTGTCATGTCCTCTCCCAAAACCTTAAACCTACTGCATTCTGAAACTGGGACTCCATTGGGGCCCTGCCTAAGGGCTCCTCTGGACCCTCCTAGCTTGAGAGTGATTATCAATAGTAA
>JAQQSK010015352.1:0-10811 GCA_028658325.1 Potorous gilbertii
GTTTTTCAGAAAGTCATCAGCCTCTATCTGTTCCATTCTAATTTTGAGAGAACTATTTTCTCCAGTGAGCTTTTGCACCTCTTTTTCCACTTGACTAATTCTGCTTTTGAAAACATTCTTCTCCTCATTGGCTTTTTGAACCTCTTTTGCCAATTGAGTTAGCCTGTTTTTCAAGGTGTTATTTTCTTCACCATTTTTTTGGGTCTCCTTTAGCAGGATATTGACCCGTTTTTCATGCTTTTCTTGCATCTCTCTCATTTCTTTTCCCAGTTTTTCCTCCACCTGTCTGACTTGATTTTCAAAATCCTTTTTGAACTCTTCCAAGGCCTGAGCTCATTGGATATCTATTTCAGATGTTTGGGATTCAGAGGCCTTGATTCTTACGTCTTTACCTGATGGTAAGTAATTTACTTCTTCATCAGAGAAGAAGCTTGGAATTATTTGCTCACCAAGAAAATAACCATCTATGGTCTTATTTTTTTTCCCTTTTCTGGGCATTTTCCCAGGCAGTTACTTGACTTCTGAGAGTCCTCTCCACTACTTCCCTAGGTCCACCCAGCTAGTGCTTGGAGTCTGAGATTCAAATGCTGCTCCCCAGCCTCGGGGTTTTTGGCGGCAGGCCTGACTCCTATTCAATGGGAACTTAATTTCTGATGCTCAAGTGGGATCAGGGCCATCTCCCCAGCTCAGTTTCCTCAGGGGGTTTATAAAGAGACCTTTTTGTAATGGAGTTGCTCCCGAGCTCCTGCCTGCTCTAGGAGCTTCTGCCTGCCTGCTGCCTCTGCTGATGCCTCTTCTGTTGCCTCCCGAGGGGGCCTGAGTCCTGGAGACACCCTGCTCCCCTCTCAGCCTGTCTCTCTCACTGACCTATGAATCTGTGGGTGGAGGGACTTTCGTGGCCACTGAAGATTCTGTCCCTGAAGCCTTATCGGATCTGCTTGCTCCTCTTAGTGCCACGTGTCCAGGGCAGGCAGGGCTCCACTCTCAACCTTTGGGGTTGGTTTTGCACGGCTCTGTGGAATGGAAATCTCCTTCACTGTGTTGCTGTGCGGCTTCCACTGTTCCAGAATTTGTTGGGAGTTCTTTTTAGAGGACATCCATGGACTGTGGGTTCGGAGCTAGCATATGTGAGTCTTTCTACTCCGCCATCTTGGCTCTGCCCCACCAGTTGTATGACTTTTGACCTGTGAGACCTGGGGAACTTTGTTGCCCCTTTCTGGGTTTCAGTTTCTTAATGTGTAAAATTAGATCTTTGGGCTTGAGTGTTTTAAAGTCCCCCCCTCCAACTTCCTGCTCTAAATGATCCCCTGAACTGGTCTTCCCTTCCCAATTTTGTGTTGTCTGTAAACTGAATAATCATATACCTTATTATAATTTTTTTCAGTCATTTTCAGACATGTCTTACTCTTTGTGACCCCATTTGGGGTTTTCTTGGTAGTGATAGTGGGGTGGCTTTCCATTTCCTTCTCCAGCTCATTTTAGAGATGAGGATACTGAAGCTAGCAACAGCTAGTAAGTGTCTGGGGCCGTATTTGAAATTAAGATGGTAACTCTTTCTTAACTCAATGCCTGGCACTCTGTCCACTGTGCCACCTAGTTTCCCAGGAACCTTATTCCTAAATCCAAATTGTTGAGAAAAATTTCAATAGAACAGATCTCAAACTCTCCACTCAAACCTCCAGGCAAAGCTGTCATCTCTCCATTAATGACTACTTTTTGGGTTTGGGCATAAACAGTTTTCCTGTCTAGGAAACCGTTTTCCGTCTTAGCTGTCAGCCATCCAGACTACATCTTTATCTATTTTTGCTCTTAGGGATAATATGATTGTCAAATACTTTGCTGAAATCCAGGCATACCACGTTATGTCTGGAGAATTCCACTCTTTTACCAGACTCAAAACTCCATCACCAAATATCACGACTTTTGGTTTACTTTAGAAAATGACTGTTTAGGGTTAAGGTTGGTTCTAAAAGAAGGGGTGGGGAATAAATTGAGTATGACATTAATGGACTTGTGAATACAAAAGGGAAATTTGGGGGATCTCTTCCTGAGTTCAATCAAAGTAGAGTTTCATATTTCAGTAAACCATGAAGGGGAACCTTGGTTGTATTTCTGGAAGACAGGAAGTAATTCATGTCTTTGGAATAAATGTTAATATAAACATTGAAAAATGTTGTTTCCTTTGGAAGTAGCAATTGTAGAACTAATTCTGGACCCTTGTACATTGGGAATTTCAAGATTTGGGATAGGATTATAATATTCTAGTAGCAGCCAGCCTGACTCAGAAGGATTCTGAAGAAGACCTGCATTTTTCATGACACACAGACACACACACAGACACATGCACACATAATATACATATATATACACATATACATATATATGCAGATATATCTACTTGCATTTTATTTTTGAGTTCATGTATAAAGATTATAGAGAGATAAATGACATTTGTTTTAATGTCTCTATTACTCTAAGTTGTATACTCATAAGATAGTGTGGTATAGTCATTTGCAGAACTGGAATTTGATTCAGAAAGACCTTGGTTAAAATCCTACCTTATATCTATGGTCATGAACAATGCTATTCATGTCAAGAAATGGAATTTATTAGCACAGTTTAAAACATATCTTCTTTTATAACTTCGTTACTTTTATTTGTGTGCGTGTGTGTGTGTTTGTAACATGGTTAGTAGGGAAACATGTTTTGCGTGGATATTTTTTGGATAACCACTTGTTTTCTCAAAGAATGGGGGAGTACGAGGGAAAAAAAGTGTTGTAAACCAGTTTTTTTTTAATGAGTCCTATTTTTACAGGCGACTGGAAAATATTAATAAAAAGAAATAACATATATATTTTTAAATCCTGCCCTGTATATTCCCGCATAACTAGCCACAGAACTCAAGAAAATAACTTGACTATGGATCTTACATTTGGAAAATAAAGTGTTCAGATTATATGGCCTGTAAGGTATGTTCTAGACCTATATGTATGATCCAATGAGATACATCAATTCAGAGAGGGGGTGGAGCTTTCTTAGTTAGAAATGTCTCAATTCCAAGACAATATTTGGATAAATCCATAGTAACACTGTTCTCTCCATGGATTAATGGGTAGGGCCCTTATAATCTCCTATAGATTTGGAGATGTACACAGCAGTTCTCCAAAAATAAAAGAATAACATAGGTTTTGGCATTCCCAGATTCTGCTTTTGTGTTGAGAGAAACATTCATGACAAAATGAGTATAAGGTGGCCAACTCTAAGCTACCCCTTTAAAGAGAGAGACAGAGAGAAATTGAAAAATTAGCCACCCCAATAAATTAACTTTTGAATATTTCTGTACTAGAAATTTGCTGAATATCTATCTATTCTTAGTAATAAGTCAATCAACTAGGAGCTTGCTTTGGAATTCATGAGCAAATATGCACATGAGATTAAAGCAGGTCATGACAGGTCCATATATATTAGATATAAAGGTAGTAGAAGAAGTCTTCAGAGGAAAGTTAATATAAGAATTAATGGGTGTACGTCAAGGACAAATTGGTGGTTTTTGAATGTCATGATAGACTAGGCCTATTTGGGGGTTCATTATTCTCCACAGGGTAAAGAAATGCCATATATGTGTGGAAATGAAGGATGTGACACAACAATACAAAGACCGCCAAACTCTTCTATCCTTTTAGTTGTAAGTCATTCAACATATGTATTATTTACTGTGCACAAAGAAAATTTCGCTAAGTAAGATTCCTTATTTCTATCTGGAATTAAATATTACATAAAGATACAGTTTATCTCCCAGTTTGCAAAAATGGTCATTTGTGTACTTACATATT
Source organism: Potorous gilbertii (assembly GCA_028658325.1). NCBI lineage: Eukaryota > Metazoa > Chordata > Mammalia > Diprotodontia > Potoroidae > Potorous > Potorous gilbertii. The sequence continues at coordinate 3,834 of JAQQSK010015352.1, forward strand.
AGGCAAAAATTAATGAATAAATGTGTATTCATGCATGAATATATGTATGTCCACATATACTTGCATATGCACGTGTATATGTATGTGTGTGTACATTTACAAATATAGCGAATCGAGTATATTTGAATTATGATGATCTATTTTGGTTCCACAGCTTCCACATGGAATTTTTCATCTCTGTGTTCCACAGTGTGCAGATGAGAAAGTTCCACAAGGGTGTGATTACAGCATAAAACATTGTCATCTCCTTATCATTGATGTGGGTTTTGGGAAAGGTAACATAGTTGGCAAAACAGGGCACACAAAAAAAGACTACAGTTATGACTTGGGAGTCACAGGTGGGGAGAGATTTGTAGTGAACCTCTGATGGACACTTTCTAAGGTTATGTAATCAGTATGTTACATCTCTGGAGGGAGAAAATGGCTTTGTAATGCAGAGGTTTACAAATGGGAATATCTATAAAAGGCCATGGACACCAGATTGAGCTTCTCCATCCTAGCCAGAAAGTGACCAGTAAAGAGTTGAGTCACACAGCTATTGAATTAAATGTTTTTTCTCTTGGCAGATAAGTCACTTACTCATCTGGTGATTATAGCTGTGGGCTCACCCCAGGGAACACATCCTTCTCGAGGACCTTCCAGTCTGCCCTGGACTGTGAATCTACCATAATCTGTCTCCTGTTGGATTCTCCAAAATCTCCTCCAAAAGTTGATCAGATTCTCCTTTTAGAGTTATCTGAAGGAGTTTATCTAAGAGCTTAGTTGATTGATTGCTTTCACCACACCATCTTGTCTCTGCCCTCAAATGGCAGCATTCTCAAATGTTGTAATCATTTAATGAATAAAGAATGTAGAAATAAAATGTTCAATTTCCACATGAAAATTTCCATAACCCTAAAAGCTAGTAAATATTGAAACCCAAAAATAGTGCTCAGGAAATACCAAAAATGTCTATTTTCCATGACAAACTCTAGAAGACTCAACTGTAGCAGATGGCCTGCGTCCCTACACGGCCCGGTGAAGTGGTTGAAAGAAAAGAGTCACGGGAGGCGGGAAAAGATAGACCAATTCCGTTTATTGATGTGAAGGTTAGGGCTTATATAGACAGCATCTCCAAGTCTAAGTGACATTCTGCTCATCTCCTGTCCCAGTGATTGGGCCAGTCTTATTGTCTTTAAAGACTGTTAGCCTAGAGGTCATCTATTTTACGCAACCTTTGTTTTCTGTAGTTCCCATATTTGTCTCACAGAGACAGCAACATCTGTGGGGCAGGGAGAGCCATTCCAGATGATAATGAGTACAGTCTCCAAGAACAGTTTCCCTTAAGGTCTTTCCTGATCTTGTCAGCAGCACTCTACCCTGGCCCTCAAGAGTCAACTAGAGTGTTCAATGACGACATTAAAGATTTTTTTAAAGGTGATTAAAAAAAGGAAGTAAAGAGAATAAAGAACCTCAAATAAAATATGTCAAGTCAGGCACAAAACAGTCATTTTTTAAAATTAAAAGCAATTAAATTTCCTCCAAACCTACTTTTTTTTTTTAATTTCCCTTGCATCTCGCAACGGGAGTTGCATTCAAGATCAAGAAAACGTCAGAGATGAAGATAAAGGGGACAGAGCATAGGAGGGAAACCTCTTGATATTTCAGAAAAACAAGTTTATTGCGAATCTGAGGATCCTTGTGGAGAAGGTAATCGTTAATCTTTTAAGCAATTTGTGATGAAATATGAGAACAGAGATCTGGTCAACATGATTTGATGAGAGTGGTCAACTTAGAGGAAAAGATTGATTTTTTTTATTCCATATCTTTTCATTCTTTTTCCAATTTTCCCTTCACTGCTGTCTATGTATTTCCATCCCTTTAATCCATCTAGTCCTGAGTTTCTCCATTTTATTTTTTAATACAGAGGACTATCTAGACATATTGGGTTTGAGGACAATCCATGTTTTCTGTTATTGTTTTTTAAAACTTCAATTTGTCACATTTTATCAAAAACTTTGTTATAGTATCAAATCCAGGAAAGCCACCTATACTATATATATTAAAAGGCAGATTGTGAATGATGCATGATTAGTTAAAGGGTAAAAAAAACTGAAAGGAGAAAAAGAAGTAGAGAAAGGAAGAGGAATATGGAATATTGATTTATTAACATGATTTATATACAAGCAAAATCCACATATAAAAAGTTCATTACAAGAAATTCCAGCAGAATTTCTCCTTTTCAAAACGTTTTATACATGCATGGGTGGGAAAATTCTTGACCTTGGGGCATATGTGGATTATAGGTCCTTGAGTGTAGCTTTTTGACTGAGACCAAGTTTTGATAAAACAAATCCTTTTATTTAAGAGGATTTGTTCTTGGATTCAGTCAAAGGGCTGCATTTGAGCACCTAGATAGCCACATGTAGCCTTGAGGCCACAGGTTCCCCACTCCAGGAAGAGAGGTAAATGTGTTGTATTTGTTATGAGGAGATACCTAGTCTTGAATCCTGTGTCTAGAACTATTAACTGAGGGTACATGAACTAAGCATTTGTCCTTTCTCTTCCTTAATTTGCTCATCTGTGAAATAAACATATCTTCAGTTCCTACCAGAGAGGGCGATTCAGTACATAAAATATGACAGTATTTGGAGGATGCATTGTAAACCTTATAGGATTTACATAAAATTTGGTTTGTACTATTCCTTCAAAGCTCAGCTCAGTTGAACTCAAAGTTCAACATTACACATGCTATCTCACCAACATTAATATATCCTATACTTTATGGAGTCACAGAATCAGAAGCACAGAACTAGAAAGTGCTTCAAAAGCCAATTATGTTAGCTTGCAACTGAAGTTGCCCTCTGGTACATTCAGTATCAGAATGTGATTAATCAAACTTTTGAAATATTCACAAATGAGAGGAGACACAATATTTTCTGAGGAAACCCATTTTTAAGTGTTTTCACAGAGAGATTATTAATTATTATTAAGATTTTTGAACTGAGCCTCAACTTGAATCTTTGAAACTTTCACTTACTACTTTCTTTGCCCTTGACCTAACCATGATCCAAATGAAAAAAAGGCATCAAAAGACAACTGCTATTTCCCCCTTAAGTGTGATCTCTTGTATACTTATCATTAGTTGATTTATCCTGTCCTTTTATGGTCTATTACTGAGACTCTGCATCATTCTCACTCACTTTGGATGATCTCTAGGTTATCTGTTGATTTGTTTAACAATCTGGAACGCTTTAGTTCAGCTGTCTGAAAAGGAGAGAGTATCATGGTATGATAACATCCCTAGTTCTTCTTATATACATAAGATAGTCTAATATAGTACTGAGAACTTGTGTTGCAAAGTTGATGAAAAAAGCAGGTGTAAGAGTGAGGAAGGACTAAGTTCATCAGTCTCCAACACACACTGGCTCTGTGACTAGGGAGAAATAATTGAAAGTCAAAGATCATATATTGAAGGATAAGAGAGACCTCATATTCTAAATAGTACCAGTACACAGCTTTAGATTTTAGGAAACTGAGGCACAAAGAATTTTTTTTATCCAAAATCATAAAGGTGGTAAGTGGAGGGACCATTATTTGAAACAAAGTTTTCTGATTCTAAATGCAGACCATTACAATAAATATCACTCTTTCTAATTGCCCAAATCCTCCAAAATTGTAAGTTGACTAATATTTGCCTATCTGGTATTGGCAGAGAGAGTGTCCAAAATTTCTTGTTTCTATGAACCAGAAGATTGGAAAACAACATACACTGGGTTTCTTTTGGTTGTTGTATCCTAATACTGATTCGCATAGAATTTGTTGTCTGTTAGGCTATATTCCAAGAGTTTTTCGGGTATAATTATTTTTAGTCCTTGCTCTCCCATCTTGTACTTGTGAAAAACAACTTTAGGATGAAATATGAAGTTTTAAATCCTATTACGTCCAATATATTGTAACAAGGTTTGCAGAGGACATACATGATAAGTATTTATCAATTTAAGTACATATTTTATACAGGGAGAAATCTATTGTAAGAACAATCAAACTAGCATCTTTTACCGTTTTTGATTTAGTTTAAACAAGAAATATGTATATCTATATTTTACTCTTTACAATAAACAACTCCTATAGCTACCATCAATTCTCTTCAGAGCTTCAAACTCTTTTCAATCCTTCTAAGAGATCTCAATTAGAAATGGACAAATCCAATATTCCATTTGGTGTAAGGATTTTTAAATTGCGAACCTTGAAGACAAAATGCAATCCAAATATATACCAAGGATCTGCTAATGTGGATAAACATTTCCTTATTTAAACTAACTTCTAAATGAAATTGTAGATTTTCTTCAAATATTATATTTACGTGTATCTTTTCCTTAGAAGGGATCCCCAGAACTTATTAAACTCCCAGGTACGTTTATGACATTAATAATTAAGCAACAGCAGTGAATACATTACTAAATTTCCAAGATCAATTGCTCTAGTACTTGAATTTCATTTCAAACGATTTTTCTGCTACCTTCTTAGCATAATGGAAATGTGTCTAGGTCTTGGAGGGGAATGACAATGTACCTTTATTTAAAAACCTACTTCTATTTTATTAAAGTTAAAAATCCTATTAAATGTGTTTAAATCAGGGGGAAGGAGCCAGGATGACAGAGTAGAAAGACTCACGCATTCTAGCTCCGAGCCCACAGCCCATGAATTTCCTGTAAGAAGAACTCCCAACAAATTCTGGAGCAGTGGAAGCTACGAAGTGAAGGAGATTTCCATTCCAGAGAGCCCTGAAAAACCGACCACAAGGGTCCCTCGTGCACCAGATAGGAGTGGAGCCCAGTCCTTCCCTGGCTGCGCAGCACTGAAAGGAGCAGATCTGAGCAGGCTTCAGGGATGGACTCCCCGGAGGACATGAATATTCCTCCACCCACAGCCGCACAGGTCAGTGAGAGAGACTTCTGGGCTGGCCGAGAGTGGAGCCGGGTGTCTCCATAACTCAGGGCCCTTCGGGAGGTAGCAGTGAAGGCAACGGATGGGTGGAGGCTCCCGGAGCAGGCAGAACCTGGGGTTCATTACTGAAGGTCTCTTCATAAAACCCCTGAGGGAACTGAGTCTGAGAGGCGTCCCTGTCCCAACCTGAGTACCAGAACTTAAGCTCACATTGAATACCAGCCACACACACCGCTGGAAGCCCTGAGGTTGGGGAGCAGACTTTGAATCTCAGACCCCAAGCACTAGGTGGGCGGACCTAGGCAGAGGTGGGGAGGAATCTCAGAAGTCAAGTAACTGGCTGGGAAAATTCCCAGAAAAGGGAAAAAAAATAAGACCATAGAAGGTTATTTTCTTGGTGACCAGATGTTTGCTCCTTTCCTTTCTGATGAGGAAGAACAATGCTTACCATCAGGTAAAGACATGAGAGTGAAGACCTCTGTATCCCAAACATCTGAAATAGATATTCAATGGGATCAGGCCTTGGAAGAGCTCAAAAAGCGTTTTGAAAATCAAATTAGACAGGTGGAGGAAAAATTGGGAAGAGAAATGAGAGAGATACAAGAAAAGCATGAAAAATGTGTCAATACCTTGCTAAAGGAGACCCAAAAGTATTCTGAAGAAAATAATACCTTGAAAAATAGACAAACTCAATTGGCAAAAGAGATTCAAAAAGCCAATGAGGAGAAGAATGCTTTCAAAAGCAGAATTAGCCAAGTGGAAAAAGAGGTGCAAAAGCTCACTGAAGAAAATAGCTCTCTCAAAATTAGAATGGAAAAGATGGAGGCTTAATGACTTTCTGAGAAACCAAGAAATCACAAAAGAAGGCCAAAAGAATGAAAAAAATGGAAGAGTGTGAAATATCCCATTGGAAAAACAACTGACCTGGAAAATAGATCCAGGAGAGACAATTTAAAAATTATGCGACTACTTGAAAGCCAGGAACATAAAAAGAGCCTAGGTATCATCCTTCATGAAATTATCAAGGAAAACTCCCATGATATTCTAGAACCAGAGGGCAAAGTAAGTATTCAAGGAATCCGCTGATCACTGCCTGAAAGAGATGCAAAAAGAGAAACTCCTACGAACATTGTGGCCAAATTCCAGAGTTCCTAGGACAAGGAGAAAATATTGCAAGCAGCTAGAAAGAAACAATTCCAGTATTGTGGAAATATAGTCAGGATAACACAAGATGTAGCAGCTTATACATTAAGGGACTGAAGGACGTGGAATAGGATATTCCAGAAGTCCAAAGAACTTGTTATAAAACCAAGAATCACCTACCCAGCAAAACTGAGTATAATACTTCTAGGGAAAAACTGATCTTTCAATGAAATTGTGTACTTTCAAGCATTCTTGATGAAAAGACCCTAGCTGAAAGAAAATTTGACTTTCAAACATAAGAATGAGAAGAAGCATGAATAAGTAAACAGCAAAGAAAAGTCATAAGGGACTTACCAAAGTTGAACTGTTTACATTCCTACATGAAAAGACAATATTTGTAACTCCTGAAACTTTTCAGTGTCTGGGTAGTTGGTGGGATTACACACACACACATACACACACACACGTACACGTGTGTGCACACACACATACACACATGCACGCACACACAGAGACAGAGAGCACAGAGTGAACTGAATAGGATGAGATGATATCTTAAAAGAAATCAAGGTAAACATTGAGAGAGAAATGTAGTGGGAGGAGACAGGGTGAAATGAAATGGGGTAAATTGTCTCTCATAGGATAGGCAAGCAGGAAACTTCTTAGTGGAGGGAAAAGGAGGAGAATTGAGGCAAAAAAAACCATGAAGTTTACTGTCATCACATTCGAGTAAAGGAAGGAATAAAATTCACACTCATTTTGGTATAAAAACCTATCTTACAACACAGGAAAGTGGGGGAGGAGATAAGCAGGGTGGGGGGGGCGTTGATGGAAGGGAGGGTAATGGGAGGAGGGAACAATTTGAAGTCAACACTTGGGTAGGAATAGGATCAAAAGAGAGAATAG
>JAQQSK010015353.1:0-10811 GCA_028658325.1 Potorous gilbertii
TTTTCCAAATGAATTTTATTATTTTGTCAAGCTTTACAAAATATCCTGTTGGTAATTTGGTTGGTATAACATTAAAACTAATGTTAATTAATGTAAATTAATCAGTATAGTATTGTTATTTTTGTTGTATTGGCATGGCCTAGGCATGAACACTGAATATTTCTTCAGCTAGTAAGGTTGTTCTTTAATTCACTAAGTAATGTTTTGTAATTGAATCTATACAAATCTTTTGTGTGTTTTGGGAGGTTGATCCTCAGATATTTTGTGCATTTTGTAGTTGTTTGGAATGGGATTTATCTTTTTTGAAAATTACTTTTTATGTTATTATTATATTGTTGCTGTTCAGTCATTTCAGTTGTCTCTGAACTTTGTGACCCCATTTGGTGTTTGCTTGGCAAAGATACTAGAGTGATTTGCCATTTCCTTTACCAGCTCATTTTACAAATGAGAAAATGGAGGCAAAAATAGTTAAGTGACTTGCATAGCGTCAAACAGCTAGTATTTGTCAGAGGCCACATTTGAACTCATGTAGGTGAGTTTTCCTGATTCTAGGCCAGGTACTCTATCCATTGTGCCACCTAGCTGCTCCCATCATTATAAAGAATGCTGTTGATTTTTGAGGATTTATTTTTTAGCAAAAGCTATTAATTATCTCAATTAGTATCTTTGCTGATTCCCTGAGGTTTTCCAAGTGAACTGTCATATTATCAACAAACAAGTAAGTTTTATCTCCTTGTTACCTGTCATTATTCTTTTAATTCCTTTCACTTGTCTTTTTGCTTTGTAAACATTTCAAAAAATACATCAAATAATAGGGAGAGTGGGAATCCTTGCTTCATTCTTGTATTTGTTGGAAAAGTTTCTAGTGTATCCCTATTGCATATGATGATTGTTTTTTAATTTTAGACAGATACTTTTTGCGCTTATTAAAAAAAGTTCACTCTATGTCTATATTTTGTAGGGTTTTTAGCATAGAAGAGTATTGTATTTTTTCAAAAGACTTTTCTGCATCTCTTAAGATGTTTAGGTGGGCTTGAATGTTTTGGTTTTGAATATGATTATGTTGACTGTTTTCCTAATGTTAAACCATTCTTTCATCCTTGGTGTAAATTCCCCCTTAATCATAACGAATGATTTCTTAGGTAAATCACTATAGTCTGTTTGATAGGATTTTGCTTAAAAGTTTTGAATTGTTCATTAATTATTTTGGCATATATGTATATATATATATATATATATATATATATGTGTTATGTAATTTTCTTTGTTTTATCATTTCATGGTTTAGGTTTTCGGGCTTTATTTGTCTCATGAAAGGATTTTAATAAATGCTTTCTTTCCCAGTTTTTGAGAATAATTTGTAAAGTATGGGTAATATCTGTTCTTTAAAAATTTGATGGAATTCTTATGTGAATCCATTAAGTTCAGGAATTTTTTTCTTTCATAGCTTATTGTTTAAATTCAGATTCAACAGATGTTTAACCATGGTATGCTAAATGCTATTAGGAGATACAGAGTTTAAATATGAGTTATCATCTTCTTTTAGGGAATTCACTGTCTCATAAGTGACTTGGCACATAAAGAAATAGCTATAAGTGCAGAAAAAAAAGATGTGAAGATGGTTTGAGGGAGTAAAAGTAATTTCTAACTAAAGAAAAAGGGGATCAAGGTAAGTTTAATGATTTGAACAAGAATCCTAAAATGATGACTTGATGATTGTATTACAGTTTTAGTCCAGTGATCACAAAATTATGTAGTTATTCTCCTATTTTTCCAGGAAGATGAGTATCACTGATGATTTCCTTTGTAGAGGGAAAAACTAGGAAATGCTAAACAGTTGGGAATCAGAGACATTAGCAGTTCAGAACAAAACTAGGCTTTCTCCATTATACTGAGCATCCCTTATTCTCTGTTTGAGAACTTCCTTTTATTTTCCTTTAATGTTCAGAAATACACCCAAGTCTTGGTTCCATTTGTTGTGTTGTTTTACAAATGACCCAGGCTAAAGCAATGCAGACTGAGTCAGAGTTCATAGCAAAGTTGACTCCCAGGTGCAGAACTCCAGCATTGATCTATAACTCTATTGGAATCATGTCATTTTCAGATCTGGTGTGATCAAATTTTTATTTCTATTAGAAATGTCATGGTTGAAGTTCAAACAAGCTTCAGAGTAGAAAGGGGCCCACTTTCCCCAAGCATCTTTTCTTCATTTAGGATCTTTGTTGTTATTTAGCTATTTCAGTCATGTGTAATTCTTAATGATCTTATTTGGGGTTTTCTTGGCAGAGATATTGGAGTGGTTTGCCATTTCCTTCTCCAGCTTATTTTACAGATGAGGAAACCAAGGCAAGTAGGATTAAGTGATTTTCTCAGGGTCACATAGCCACTAAATTTCTGAGGTAAGATTAGAACTCAGGTCCTTTTGACTCCAGGCCTGGTGCTTTATTCATTGTGTCACCTAGCGGCTGATTAGGATCTAGCAGGGACTTTACCTGGATAGAGAACAACTATACTTACTTTTCTGCTTGGAATACCAAGTTTGCCATCTGTCACAATCATACCCCCATCATGTAAGGCCTAGAACAAATCATATATAATTTATGATGACTTTTGTTATCCTCCTGGTTGGAACTGACTTCTCCCTCTCCCCACTTCCTTAGCATTATGTTTGCACCTCTCCTGTGGAATTTACTGTCCCCTGCCTTATTTAGCATTTTCTATGCCCATGTGTTAGCCTCTTCTATGAGGTGCTTTGCACAGTGGCACATGCATCAGGAGGTGTTCTGAAAAGATATGTTGAATTGATTTCAATCGTTTCTGCTCATACAGTCCTAGCAATACCTTGTAGGGAAGTAACAGTCATAAATCGTAGACTAGAATGTCAGAGCTGAAAGAGACCTTAGAGCATGAATTCTTACCCTTTTTTGTGATAAGCTATCTCCTGACTTCATGAATTTTCAGTGACTGTCCACCATATCTGGAATGTTTCCTCACCTTTGCCTCCTGGCTATACTGGCTTCCTTCAAGTCTCAGCTGAAATCCTCCCTTCCACAAGAAGCCTTTCTCAGTTCCCCTTAATGCTATTGTCTTCCCTCTGAGATGAACCTCAGTTTATCCTGTAGGCATTTTACTTGTATATGCTTGTTCGCATGTTGTCTCCCCCATTACACCATGGGATCCATATGGGCTAGGACTGTTTTTTTCCCCTTTGCATCCTCAGAGCTTATAACAGTGTTTGGCACAAAGTAGGGACTTAGTAAATGTTTGTTGACTTGTTGATTTTGAGTTGTGGATGCCTTTGTCAGTCTAGTGAAACCTAAGGCCCTTTCTTAGAATAATGGTTTAAAAAAATTATAATGGAAGAAAATGTTAAATTTCAGTTGTAGGTTAGTGAAAATAAAGATATCATTTTCTTTCCCCATCCAAATTCATGCAGCCCTTGAAAACGCAGGTTATGAACCTCACGTCCTAGAGCTCATCTAATTAATGTGCTTCATCTTAGGAAAACAAGGCCCCAGGGTGTTGATGGGGCACTTACCCAAGGTTGCATAGCAAATTAATAGTAAAGTTGGATCTAAAACCCAGGCCCTTTGAGCCCTAGACCATGACTTTTTGTAGACTTCTGTGTAGGCAGTTACCTTTGGTGTATGATCGGAGTGGGCAGGAGTTTCTTTGAAAAAAAAACTTTTGACTCAAACACCTGTCAAACTCCATCATTCATTTCCTTAGGACTACATTTAGAAGATTCAAGAGACCCTTCGTAAAATGCTAATGTCTCTAAAAAGCAACACAGAATTAGTCTTCTCCCTTCCGCCAACCCCGCTCACCCCATTGTGAATTCCTTGGAAGATGGAGCAACACTCCTTAGTCTCATAGGGACCCCTTCATATAGTAAGCACCCAATAAATGTTTGTCAGATGAATAGATGAATGCTTCAGAATCATACTGTGATCTTTTTATGAAGGAAAATAATCTGGCCGTCCAAATGACTTTTATTTCACCTATAAGTGAATTAATTACCTAAGCTTTTTCTTTTTTTTCTGTTCGTAAAATTAGACTCTGTCTTTCCTGCTCCATTGTCAGAAGAGAGAATGATTAAACTAATAATACTTCAGTGTACACTATTTTTAGGTTTTTAAAAGGCTTTCACATCTATTTTTAATATTTTATCATTAATAGCAACCTTGTAAAGTAGATAGGACAAGATTATCATCTTTATTTTACAGATAAGGACACTGAAATTCAGAGAGGTAAAGCTTCTTTCTTGAGATTATTGTTGTGTTTGTCCTTTGTTTTTGAAGAGGACCAGGATATCAGGGAGATGCTGACAGGACTTGCAGCTGACTTTGATTTGAGCGAGAGAGGGCTGTGCAAGGTCACCAGCTTCACTTTCTCCTCCAGAACCATGTGGGTCCAGTGGCCAGATATTCATCAAGATGACTGGAAATGACCCAGGATGCAATGGGAAGACCTTGGCCCTTCTAAGCTAAGGTCTTTTCAGATTCTCACTTTGAGTGAAGTAATGCCCATTCATTCTCTTTGCAATCCTTCCTGACTTTTCTGCAGTAATTAATGCTGTTGACCAACCTCTCCTCCTGGATACTTTATTCTCTCTGAGATTATAAGCCACTCTTGTCTCTTAGTTTTCCTATTTCCCTCCCTCTTTTTCTCCTTCTATCTCCCTATCCTTCTCTCTCTGTGTGTCTTTCTCTGTCTCTCTGTCTGTCTCTCTCTCCTTTTCCCTCTCCTGCTTGATAATATGGAGTATAGTTAGTGGTTCATTTGGTCACAAAACCTGTCTCTCCCATTTTCTGGGTTCTTTGGTTCAGAGAAGCAGCACTGTACAGTATGGCAAGAGCATTGTGTCTAAAGACAGAGAGCCTGGCTTCAAATTCTCAAACTTTGGATTGAATCTAGGCTCTCCGTTTAATCTCTGAGTGACCTTGAGTAAGCAAATTCACCTCTGACCTTCAGTTTCTACACTGGTTAAGTGAAGGTGATGGACTTGCTATACACTTGCTAAACTCCCATCTCTCAGTCTATGATTCTTTGACCATGCCAACCTCAGCTTTTTTAGTTTTGTTCTTTATTATTATATTTTAAAAGTCAGGCAACCTCTGATGACTGGAATGGCTTGAGCTCTTATTCTGATGTTTCTTTTTCAGTGGAAGACTTAGGAAGTGAAGTTCTTTTTATTCTGTTGCATTTTGAACTGATTTGACCCCCTTGTTGGTGCAAACCCTGCTGAGTCTGGGCAATGCTTGCCTTTCTGGGATCAGTATGAGGTGATATTATAGGTTCAGCAGGTAGGGAGGGCTCTTTCCTCAGAGCAAGAATGAACTGATAGCGTGTCTCATAAGATACAATTATCTGGGGGAGGCAAAAGATGAAGAATTTGTGATTGCTGGATTCCTGTGGCCCAATTGTGTTCATCTTACCTAACATTCTCTCTGCAGTTTCATTTGCTTAAGGTTTTTTCCACAGTCTGTCCTCCAAAGCATTGTAGTGTTACAGTGTCCTGATCACTTCCAAAGAGTGTTGAATTACATTAGATTGGATGTAATTGCATTACATGACTGACACTGCTGGTATTTATCTGTTGACTTTCCATTTGAGTACTATCCTCATTAGACTGCAGTGAGAACAAGGTAGTGGCATCATTAAAACTTCCCAATTTATTCTGAATTCAACCAGTCATAGAAACTCAGAGTCAGAAGGAATCTCAGGGGTCAACTAGTCCCAACTACCTGAATAGGGACCACCTCTATGACTTTCTTGACATGTGGCTGTTCAGCTTGTACTTGGAGAGACTTCCAGTGGACATTTTACCTTTGTTTAGCTTTAATTGTTAGAAAGTTTTGCCTTAGATGGAAACAGAATCTGCCTCTGCAGCTTCTGCCGTTGGTTTTGTAGTGATGCCAGAGAAGCTCATCTCTAGAGAAAGCACAGCACTAAAGTCATGGGGGTTCTTGCTGGTACATATGCCCAATAAGTTCAACTTGAGTCAGTTCAATGGATATTTATTGTTTCTATCATATGCTAATCACTGTGCTAGATTTTCAGGATTCAAAGACAAAAAGAAATAGTCCTTAATTTCAAGGAGTCTACATTCTACTGAGGAGAAATAATACAGGTGTATACTCCAAATATATACAGTGTAAGCACAAAATAATTTCCTTAAATGAAAGAGTGCTAACAACTAGGGGAATCAGAAAGGTATCCTGTAGGAGGTGGTACATTAGATGTGCTTTGAATGAAAGTGCTCTATAGAGAATTCCAGGTATCAGGAGTAGTTTGCACAAAGGCATGTAAACAAGAAACAAAATTTCACATACGGGAAATAGCATATAGGGCCAGTTTGGCTGGAACAAAGAGCATGTGAGGAGAAATAAGGTCTGATCAGTTTGGAAGTAAAGACTCTAGCCAGATTATGAAGGCCTTTAAATGCCAGACAGAAAGTAAGGCAGGAAAAGGATCATCTCTTATTTCACTCAGTTTTATTTGCAGGCTAATCAAATGGAACCACTGTATGTTAAATAAGTTAACTCTCTAAAGTGAAGCTTACCTTGACAACCCGGCTTCCATACAGCTACCATGTTTTTGATGGAATGAAGTTGTTAATATAGATTTTGTTTTCATAAACTCAAAATCAGAGATTAAATTGGAGTTACAAAGAAATTTCTAAAACCAAATCAGATAGTTCTCTTGGGCCACGGATCTTGAATCAGCATCAGACAATTGGCAAAAAAGAATAGACTATGTAACCCTGGGACATTCTTTTGGCTGTTTTTAACTTTCTTGCTAGGGTTAGCTCAGCTATATTCTCAAAGATTGTCAGTCTATCCTTGTCAGGGAGAGGCTTTCTAGCCATTGCCCCTTAGCTGATGATAGTAGAAAATAGAAGATGTCTCTGAAACCTTTAAGCCACATGGCAACAGAAAGCATGTGATCATGAGAGAAACAAAGATGCTCATTAGAGAAAACATAATGGATAGTGGAGATGCAATGTCTTCTAGAGAGCAGCAGAGAGCAAAATGATGATATCACCAGAGAACACTTGCTGTCAAAGCTATTGAGACACCACAACAATGTGTATGTTCTAGTCATACGTATTCCTAAGTGTGTTCTCTCCATGCACATAACTTGGTCACAGTTTTCTGCTTTATAGCTTTCAATGTATGTGCTCTCACCACATATATGCTTTATATATGTGGTCTCTGTACATGTGCCCTTCCTCATTGGTGGTTTCCACCTTACTGTGCCAACTACAAGATCATACTGTGTCTCTTCTCTTTTTATTGCTGTACACCTAGAAAAGGCTATGTTAATTACTTCAATTTCATTTCCTCTTACTTCTTAACTTGTAATTTTGCTTCTAAATTTATCACTCAACTGATACTGCCTTCTTAAAAGTTACCAGTAATTTTTAATTGCCAAATCCAACAAACTTTTCTCAATCCTTCCTGATTTTTCTGTAGTATTTAATAGTGTTGACTAACTTCTCCTCTGGGATACTTTCGTCTCTTTGGGACTACATAGCACTTTTGTCTCTTCTAATTTTCCTACCTATCTGATCATTCCCCTTAGTTTCTCTTACTGGATCACCATCCATATCCTGCCCTTAAAATGCAGATGTGCCCCAAGGCTCTTTCTTGGGTCATTTTCTCTCTACTCTTTTTCTTTGTATACTCACATTTGATGATTTTATCACTTCCAGTTGGATTGATTGGCTCTATGTACTCCCAGATCTATAGATCCACTTCTCGTCTTTCTCTTCAAGTTCCTCATCAGCAACTAGAGGTAGACATCTCCAACCCATCAGACCCCAAACAAGACTCATCATCCTTTTCTTAATGTCCACCCATCTTTCTAATTTCCCAACTTTTTTGGAGAATACCACCATCTTTCTAGTCACCCTGGTTTGCAACTTCAGAATCTGGTCTCTTCACTCTGTCTTTACTTATAAGATTTAAAACTGGAAGAGATCATCAGATTCAACTCCCTTCGTTACAGATGAGCAAACCATGGTCTGAAGAGATTAAGTAACTTGCCCACACAGCTAATATATTTTTAAGGTAGAATTTGAACTCAGGTCTTTTTAAATCCCTCAATCAGTGAGTCAGCATGCATTTATTAAATGGGTTATCTGGTCACTGGATTCAGATGACTCTGCAGGAGAAGTGAGGCTGGTGACCTGCACAGCCCTCCCTCACTCAAAACAAAGTCAAGTGCAAAGTCATGTCGTTATTTCTCTGTTGGCATGGTCTTCTTTGGCAATGAAGGACGAACACACATACTAAATGGTTACTATGTGTTAGGCAATTCTTTCTCTACTCATGTCATAATAAATGAATTCAGGTCCACATTACCCCTGACCTGGGCAATTATAACAACCCTCTTCTTGATCTCCCTGCCTCGAATCTCTCTCCTCTCCAATGAATCCTACATACAGCTGCCAAAAGTGATATTCCTAAAGAACAGGTCTGACCATTTCACTCCTCTGTGCACAAAGTTTTTGTGGTTCCCTGCTCCCTAACCCAATCCAATCCAATAGACATTTATTAAGTGCCTCCAATGGTGCCAGGCACAATGTTAAGTGCTGGGGATACTATAAGTAAAAAGATCTCAACAAACTTACAATCTAAACAAACAGACAGCACACTAAAGGAGTCAGGAAAGCTATATAGATGATCAGGTGGCATCTTGTTCTGTGGAGTTGAAACCAGGTAGGGTGGCAGATGCAAAGTGGATGTTTTTTGTTTGTTTTAATTGCCTCTAGGCTAAAATACAAAGTCCTCTGGTTTTCATTTAAAGTCCACCACCAATCTGACTGAATTCAGCCTATCTTTCTAAACTTATTACATATTACTCTCCTTTATGCATTCTAGGTTTCTGTTAAACGGGACTCCTTTCTATTTCAAATACGTTGTTTCATGTCCAATCTCTGTTACTTTACAGTCTGTTCCTCATGCCTTGAAGGCATCTTCTCTTAACCTTCTCCTGGCACTTAGTAGATGCTTAATAAATCCTTATTCTCTTCTTTTTTCCTTTCCTCTTTTGTTTTGAACTAGTGTTTCCCCAGTAGTAAAAATTAACCCATCGATGGAGAGCTTATGAGATATGGTTCTGTGTGGGTGCTGACCCACAGAATGCCTCAGACCTGAACTAGTTTTTCAGAGAACACATATTTGAGAGAATGGCTCAAGGTTGATTTCTGGGCCAAGCAGAACTAATCTGTCTTCTTTTTCACAGGACTACCATTAAAATAATTGAAAAAAGTTCTCATGTCACCCTGTCATCTTTTCTTAAGATTTTACATTCCTAATCTATTAAACCAACAGTTGTTAGTCTTATCTTCTTATTCACTCTCCTCTTTACCTGTACTAGTTGGTCATTGTCCTTCCAAAAGTATGTTGTTCAAAACAACACTATACTTCATATCTCTACCATTCTTTAAAGGCCTATCTGAAATGCCACTTATTACATGAAACCTTTCTTGATTGTCCCAGCTACTAGTTCCTCCTCCCCGACCCTTAGACTTCCAGTTACCTTGTACTTATTTTGTGTGTCTTTATGTGTTCCATGTTTTGTGTCCCTATAGAATGCAAGCTTTTTGAGAGCAGGGACTGTTTCATTTTTACCTTTGTGTCATTAGTACCTAGCATGGTATCTTATGTGCCCTTTTAAAATGCTGTTAATTTAACTGATGTTGTCTAAGATGTGTCTTGCATATAACTAACACTTAAATGTTAAATTGAATTATGAGAGATATAAAGCTGAATGAGATTGAGTTCCTTTATTCAAAGTGGTTACAGGGTACTGGGTGAGATAAAATATGTGAATGAATTGGTCTCAGCCATGCCTCCAGCAGGTATTGCTAGAGAAATCAAAGTAATAGAAATGAATAGCTGTCAGTTCATGCAGAAATTTCTTAGCATTCTGTTTTTTGACCTCTAATGACCCTGGGTTTTTTGGGGGCTTTTTTTGCCTTTACCTTGGGACTAGTGGAGGAAATCGATCTGGACCCACAAACTTGACCCTCCCACTTTTGGACTTGCAAGAACAAGAAGCCAAAAAACAAGGAGGAGGCAGGGAGACAAAAGATGTGGAGGAGTTGTCTTTGACTTTGGAGCCAAAGTGGTTTGGATGACTCACTCATGAACCCCATTGGAGTAGATATTGTGCTACTGAAATCTATTTGGATTGGGGACTTCATTCCCCATTTTCCAAAGAGGGCAGGTACCCTCCCATTGAACCTGATGTTTTCTCTCTGGACTTGGGATATGGTTATCCTTATTTGTAAAAATTTACTTGCTTCCATATATTTAAAGGATTACTTTGTTTTCTAAAGTTAGAAATTTTTTCTAAAAAGCTGTTAAATACAGAGTATATCCAGGAGGGGGTGGGGACATTTAAAACTACTCTATCCCTCTGGCAGAGGAAATTTCTGGCTGGGGGCTCAGAGTTAAAGGAGAGTTATTGTTTCATTTTAAAAGTTTCCTACAGTAGAGAAAACTTATTTACCAGGGTTTCACTCGGCAAATGAGTTAACAATAGTTTGAGAAGTTAAATTGGGTGTTGAAATGGGTACTTGCCAGTATCCTTTTTCTCATTTGAAAAGAAGCCTTTGGGAGTCCTGTCCTGCCGAGCGCTCCCCTCCCCTGCCCCGGCCGCAGAGCTCTGCCCGGCCACGCGGCACTGAGAGGAGCCAGCAGAGCCCAGCAGGCATCAGGGACCTGAATCTCTGGGTGGCAAGAAGGTCCCTCCACCCACAGACGCACAGGTCAGTGAGAGAGATGGGCTGAGAGGGG
>JAQQSK010015354.1:0-10811 GCA_028658325.1 Potorous gilbertii
GATGTAAAGGAGGCTGAGAAGGAGTGGTCAGGTAGGAACACAGAATGAACTGTGCTAAGATGGAGCCATTAGACCAGAAGAGGGGATGGCAAGACAAAACTGTGTAGCAGAGACGGATAAATACAAGGAAGTGTAAGCCAGGGACTAGTGATGTGACATGACATTTCATGAACACCTTGACATTTCTAAAGTTCTTTCTTTGTAACAGCCCTGGGATGTTGACAGGTAGGGCAAATATCATAATCCCCGTTTTATAGAAAAAAAGAAACTGAGGCTGAGAAAGCAAATGACTTTCCCAAGGTCACACAACCAAAAGCTGACACATTAAGCAGCAAAATTAGGATTGGAACTCACTCACTCTGACTCAAAACCTATTGCTTTTTCTATCACACCATGTTGCCTTTTTAGTCCAAGCCCCTCATTTAACCAAGGAGGAAACTGAGGGACAGAGAGTTTTAATGACTTTCCCAGTATCAAATAGCTAGCAAATGCAAAACCAAGACTGTAATCCAGGTCTTTTGACTCACAATCCAGTGATTTTTGTGCTATACCATGCTATCTCCCATCAAATAGTATCTTTGATTTGCTCTATCCTCAAGACAATGTGATACACAGCATCTTGCCTCTGCTGGATTTGGGACTAGAAAACCCAAGTGCAAACCTGAGCTTTGCTATTTACCATCTAAATGACCACAGATAAGTCGTTTCTCACTTTTAGGCCTGTTTCCTCCTCTGTAAAACAAACTGGTGTTCTTTCGGGGCTTCTTAAACTTTTTCCACTTGGGACCCTTTCAGCACTTCTTAAACTGTGGGTCATGACCCCCATAGTTTAAGAAGTACCACATGATCTACTTCTGAGGTCCCTTCCAGCTCTAAATCTATGATCCTATACATGACCTTAGCAAGGACCTCAGTTTTCTTATCTGTGAGATGAAGGGGTTGGACAAAATGACCTCTCAGGTTCCATCCAGCTCTAAATCTCTGATGCTAGAAGGATTAATGATGCCTTCTGTGGTGGATTCTATGGGAGTCTTAGCCCAGACCAAGGAATTGCCAAGTAACAGGTCTGAAGAGTGTTTAACCACACACTACCTGCCCCCCACTTCCATGGCCACTGGAGTCAATAGCAGATTTGGGTTAGGGTTAGATTTATCAGGGACAATGTTGTTTCTGGCAACCAAAGAGCAATGAGAGAGAAAGGAAATGTGACTTAATAAGTTTGTACTCGAAAATAACATCTAACTGGTAGGATTTTGTAGCATAAGTCATAAATTTGATACTTCTGAAAAGTATTTTTAATAAAAAAGTATTTTAATTTTAAAAGATAGGGTGAGGGTTATCCACTGGGTTAGAGTTACCACTGAAAGTTAATAGCAGATTTGTTCTCTGCCGATGGCCATCTTCTAGGGAATCACACAATACTGCCTAGGGTAGGGAAAATAGGAGCTACCTCCAGAGAGGGTGTTTTGGGAGAAGGCCATCACTCCTGCACTGGGCTTGATCATGAGGGTAGGGGGATGAAAGGGTTTTTATTATTTAATCATTTTTCAGTTGTGTCCGACCCTTCTTGACCTCATTTGGGCTTTTCTTGGTAAAGATACTGGAGTGACTTGCCATTTCCTTCTCTAGATCATTTTACAGATGAGGAAACTGAGGCAAACAGGGTGAAGAGACTTGTCCAGGGTCACACAGCTGGTAAAATGTCTGAGGCCAGATTTGAACTCAGGAAGATGAGTCTTCCTAATTTCAGACCCAATGTTCTATCTGCTGCAGCACCACCTACCTGTTATATGATCCTGTAGTCCTAAGTCTTTTCCCTTCTCTGGGCCTCGGTTTCCTCCTCTATAAATTGAGGTGGTTAGACTCTTTGACATTCCTTCCAGTTCTTGATTTATAATTCCTTGATTCAAAGTCACTTTATCTACCTGAGCCTCAGTTTCCTCTGCTATAAAATAAGGGAGTTGGACTAGATGACCACTTGAGTTTATTTTTCCCCAGTTCTAAGTATAGCATCTTCTGATCTATGTAGGTAAAGAAACATTTAGCCCTGAGACAAAAATCTATTCTTGTAGGGTTGCCAAGTAGTTCTGGACCAAGGCTCCAATTTTGTCAGGGGCCATATTTGTAAGGGGGCATCATGTACCTCCTCCATAGTTTTGTAAAGAGCTTGTTGAAATTTAAGTGGGTTTTTTAGTTCTAAGAATCCAAAGGAACTGTAAAGGGAGGTACTCCTGGTATTAACCCCTCAGTTTGCCATACCTCATTGGAGAGAGGAAGCATTATCTCAAGGTACCTCTTGAAGTCCAGGGCAAACAAAAGTTGTGCTCAAATGCGATCACAATTAGCTTTGCTAAACCTTTAAGCGCTGTGGAAACGTCACCTATGATTATTATTGGGAAGTCTTGGAGGAGATGAGACATGTATTTGACACTTGCCTCTAACACGTATTTGTTGGATGCTGTTCGACAAGCCTCTTAGCCTCTCCAGGCAATTAGACAGGTTGCCAATGTGCATCAGTGGAGAGAGTTTCCATACTGGGAATTCATTGCATTAATGAAATCACACACCAAAATCAAATTTATTTCTATTGCTATCACCATATCTCCTTTCTAACATACCTAATATACATACCCACAGAGGTAAAGGGAATTTCCTAACTTGAGAGTCCCTTATGCTATTGAAATTCCAGGTCTAGTCCCTTACTCTCTACCTATAGTTAAACATTCTTTCCAGCCAGTGAGTGCCATGTCTTCCCCGGTCCAAGAAACAGACAATTTCAAGCGCTGCTCCTGCTCTCTGCTTCTCTCCTGATCTCCTTTGGATCATGGAGTAGTAGGGGGAGGGGTGAAGTGGCTATACCCCAAGGTCATGTGCCATGACCACTGTATTCCCTGACTTGGCCTGGATTTGGATGGCTCAGGCCATACATGCCATCTCCTATGTGACTGACAAAAATGAATCAATCAGCGTTCAATCAACAAGCTTTTACTAAGCACTCGCCCAAGTCTTCAGCTAGGTGTTGCGAATTCAAAGGCAAAACCAGAAAAAGAAAATAAGAATCCAATAGTGATGGTGTGGTGAGAGCCAGAAGACCAGTGTTTTAAGCCTGGGCTTTGTCCTTAATTTGCCATTGGGGGAGTCTTTTCTCCTCTCTGGGCTCTTTCAGCCTTCTCTGTAAAATGAAGGGGGTTTGATTAGTTGACTTTTAAGGTC
The DNA here is from genome assembly GCA_028658325.1 of Potorous gilbertii. Classification (NCBI taxonomy): domain Eukaryota; kingdom Metazoa; phylum Chordata; class Mammalia; order Diprotodontia; family Potoroidae; genus Potorous; species Potorous gilbertii. The sequence continues at coordinate 3,214 of JAQQSK010015354.1, forward strand.
CCTTTCAGCTCTAATGTCCTCTGTGTAAGGTTCCTTAATCCTGGAAGGTGTCTACATTCATCTATATGCACCTCACTATTCAGAATTTTAATGTCGATTTTAAATGCTTATTTAAACATGCATATCTTGAACTCCGCAGAGAGCTTTGAAGAGCCAAGGTAAATGAATGGTACAATGAAAACTGATGTGATACAAACGTGGGCCGGGCTTACAAGAAGTCAAGCAGCAGTTTCTTATTAAGCCTCTCCAACAAGTGCCAAGTTTGAACAAATTGCATTCAGGTGTGCCAGAAAGTATATTAGGTGATTGGATGACATTGCTGACCATGGGTAAAAGGTAGCGATGAAAAAACCACCTCCCCACTTTGTGAAGGTTTCCTCTATTCCCCTCTTTTATTTGTTTTAAGATAAGCTTTATCAATGCCTTTTGGTTTTATATTACAGCATTGTTGCTATTGCAATTGAATCCTTTCTACTAACAAAGAAAAACAGTTCAGCAAAAACAACCAACACTCTGAAGGTTTTTGACGATATATGAAATGTTCTGCTCCCATAGACCCTTTCTTCTCTGCTGAGAAGATTATATATTTCACCATCTTTTCTCTCTGACCAAGATTGTCTATTGCAATTACTCAGTTGGCTTTCATTTAGTAATCTCCTAATACCTATTTTGTGGTCATCATGTATTTTTTCTCACTTTCTGTTTCTTTTACCCTACATCGTTTCACACAAATCTTCCCTTGATTCTTCAAATGTAGCCATCATTTTACAGACGTACTTTGAAAAGATGCTTCTTTTTTTGTACAAGGTAGCTAATAAAATAGACATCTTTGGTGGGGGGTTACTTGGAGAGGGGATGGGAGAAGGGAAGATAGGCATCCCTTCTATGGCATACCCAACAAATAACCAGCTAGATTTTAGTTTAAGACCTCCAGTGAAGGGGAATCCTCCTACCTCCCAAAGCAGGCCATTTAACTTTGGGACAGTGTTCAGTGGTAGCAAGTTTTTTCACTATATCTAGCTTAAATTTGCACCACAACAACTTTTATCCATTGCTCTCTTTCACATGACTTCAGATATTTCAGTGTAGTCGTCTTATCCCCTCTAAACTTCTTTCTACCAGACTGAATATACCCAATTCCTTCAATCAATCTTCATATAACTTGATCTCAAGGCCCACATCATCCTCTTTTGAGTCCTCCCCAGCATCTTCCTTAAACCATGACACCTAGCTTTGAATACAGTACTCTGGAGGTGGTCAGACTAGTAGTACTATCACCTCGCTAGCCCTGGATATTGTGGCATTCAATCCAACCTGAAATCTTATACTTGTGAAGTTGGTTTTTTGAATCCAGGTATAAGACTTTACATTTATCCTTATTAGATTTCATCTTGATAGATTCACTCCATTTTTCTGGCTTTTTGAAATCTTTTTAGATGGCGCCTCTGTCATCCAGTGTGTTGATTTTCCTGTTCATCAATCTTAAATTTGATTCCATGCCAACTGTGCCCTTATCCAAACTTCTGATAAAAATGTCAGGTAGAACACCACTAGAATTCTCTTATCAAGTTGACATATCCCCTTGTTAATCCATCACCCCTCTACATCTTGGATCTATCCATGTGGGCACATTCTCTTTAATAGAAAATGTTATTTGTTCATACCTTTATCAGTTCTGAGATTTTTTAAATGGGATATGACTTACCAGAGTCAGATGCCAGTCCTAGGTTCTATCTTGGCATGTCTCAGTAATAACTATGGTAGCAAATTCACCTTTGTGCGTTGGGATATGTTTTGCCTTGCTTATCTAGTTCACCTATGTTTTGTGCATTTGTATATAGACATCTGAAGTCACATATATTGAGTCTGGTTTCTTTATTAGATTTTTTTCTCCTCTGAATTTCTAGACATCTTGACTGCTATTATTTTTCCTACAGTAGAGCTGTTCTTTATGGCTTCTAGCTTGGTAGATAAATTCAGACATTTCTCCCCCTCCCCTTTCCTTTTCCCGTTCAAAGCCCTTTTGATTAGATTTGGAATACACCAGGCAAATACAATTTTACCAGCCCTCATTAGGTGCTCTTCATCCCTGGCCAAGAGCCTGTCATTTTGATATTTTAAGCTGTGGTCCAGAAATCTAAATCTTGTTCAGAGACATCATCTTCTTCACCAGCTGCTAGTTTCCCACATTCTCATCTTTTTTCCCAAAGCCACTGCCTTCCATTGGCACCAGCAATAAAAATGCTCCCTGTGTTTAGGTCCTTCACATTCCACCCCAAGAGTTCACAATCCTTAGCAGAGCTTTGTGGATGCTTTCTGGCCCTATAATTTCTTTCTCCCCCTTGCTCCAGCCCCACCACCAACACATACACACACCTTGAATTATCCAAAGTAGATAGTCATGTGGTCATCTGGTTTGTATAAGTCTTGAGAAGTTCTCTATCACATCCTGGATATACACACTGGGAATACAGAACATTTTCATACTGGGGAAAGGTAACTGGGTCTTGAAGGCTGAAAAGGCTTTAAATAGGCAAAGACTGGAGAGAAGGGTACTCCAGGTAAAGGGACAAATGCAAGCAAAGGCAAGGAGTTGGGAGAGCTTGGTATGAATTTAGGAAACCTTTAACATTCTAGTTGGTGATGCATGATGGGAGTGGGAGTGGAGCAAAGAAAGGTCTAGAAAGCTTCAAAATTGCCTTTCATTCAGTTCTAGAGATGAGGGGAGGAAAGGAGAAGCAATCTTTAATTCACCTCATCTCAGAGCTAGGTTCTATCTCCAAAGCAAGTGGGAAAAATGCCCATGATGCGCAGCTTCCCAGGGGTCACAGCCCTCTGTTGCTCCCTACCTTCCCCTCATGACCCCAGAAGATCCATAAACAGAAGCACTATCCCTGCCCCTTCAAACAATCTCTTTATTGCTCATCTTTTAACATGGATGTTCTCAAATCAATTGGCAAATGAGACAGTGTCTCATTCTTTCTAGGGGTGACTTGATTTTTACTTTGGCTCATATTCCTATCTGGTGGCCTGGGAATCTATAACTTTAAGAAAATATGAATGGCAAAGACACTTTATCTTGACCACCTAGGATTAGGATTTTGCTTAAGAAAATTTACTAGAGTAAGAATCTCTTGATGTAAGGTAAAAATATGTATTTCCAAAACATCATAGTCAGATGGAGAATTTGTGTCTGAATAGCATATTCACTACAAATGGATAGAGACTTGGCCAATGTTATTTTGCAGTAACCGGTGATCAGAAGAGCATAGCTCCAGACCTGGGAGACCACATTGTCTAACCTCCTCACTTTACAGAGGAGAAAACTGAGGTCCAGAATGATGGAATGACATGCCCATAGTCATACACAGGATCATAGCTCGAGAGTTGGAAGGAACCTCAGAGGCCATATAGTCCATCCCCTTCATTTAACACAGGAGGAAACTGAGTCTCGGAGAAGTTAAGTGGCTTTCCCCAGGTCTTACAGCAACAGAGATGGCATTTGAACTCAGGTCCTTTGGCTTGCAATTCAGGACTTTTCCCGGTGTGCAACACTGCCTCTGTCTCACTGAGACATAGCTAAACCCCACTGCCATGAAGCCCCATTGTAACCTTGTCTAACTGAATGCCTATTTATACCATCATTCCCATGCAGCTAACTACCCCATTGTGCTGTTTTACATTATGTTGCATTTTTTGCAGAGCCAATGACTGTTAGGTGAAAAAATGCCTATCGATGATTCAACCCATTTTAAAGATACTTATTTAAGAAACAATGGGATCTGATGGAAAGAAGCCTGGATTTGAAGTTGAGAGTCATAGATTTGACTCTTCACCCTTCTACTTTTTCCCCATGTGACTCTGGGTAAGCCTCTTTCCTTCTGTCAGCTTCTCTTTCTCTTTCCTCCTCTTTAAAGTGAGGAGCTTGGAATGGATGACCTCTAAGGTCCTTTCAAGTTCTCACTATATGCTTTAGTAAATGCAGATAATGATGTACTCATTTATACTATTGTTTGAGTAGATCACTGGATGTCATCTCTGATGAGTCACATGATTACAGGAATTGCAGTGTGTGTTAACAAAAAAGTAGCAATTTTCACTTGGTAATATCCATCTAGAGGTGGAAAGAACTTCTCCTCGTCCCACACTTTCATCTAATAGCTGAGGAAACTGAGGCTGGAAGAGCAGAAGGAACTTGACTAAAGTTATCCAGCTGTTAAGTAGTATCATTGGGATTCTAGTACAGGAGCTTTTGCTGGCTCATCTAATGTTTGCAATTGCCACTCCATCACTATTACGTCTAATGCATGGGTTGTGGATTTTAAAGTGTAATTGAAATTTGAAAGATGGTACTGGGATGCTCAGATGTTGGAAGTGTGCATTGGAAACTGAACCACCAGCCAGGGCATACATCTCGAGGTGAGAGGCAGTGGCCTTGAGGGGCTGCAGGCCCAGCTTGAATTCTCCTTCTTCAGTCCTAGGCAGGAGCCTAGATTGTTTCCCCCAGGACTATGCAGAGCAGGCACTGACAAGTCCTGTTTCCCTCTTTAATTAAATCAACACAGAGCAGAGTTGTAGGGTAGGGGGAGGAACATCAAACAAAACCATTTGGAGAGGGTAAAGTTTATTTTTACAAAGGTGCAAAGATCTTCAGTTAATCCTATCTGACAATTTCTGCAGGGTTTGACAAGAGGCTGCTGCACTAGGGGAGAAAACAACTGAGGTTTGAAGGTAGAAAGGGCTGAGTTAGAATCCTACTTCCCCCACTTCCTAGCTACATGTCACTGGACAAGTAAGTTTCCCTCTCTGAGCTCCAGATTCCTCATCTGTAAAACACCTGTAGTAAGTCCTTTACTCCCTCCTTCCCAGAGTAGTTGTGAGTGTAAATACCCAAGTTTTCACCACCCCAATGAATTTAAATGCAGAAGGCCAGATCATAATTGGTTGGTTAGATTGACTCAGTTGGTGAAGGATATAAATTGGGTACAAAACTAGTCCTTAATGAATTTGGGAGGCATTCTGGGTTTTGTTCCTTGGGTGAAAAAAGATGATGCCACATAGGAAATGTCTTGGGATTGGCTGAAACTTATGAGACCCAGCTGTGGGACTACTCACAGACATTGACTTGAGCACTAGGTCAGTTTAGTGGAAGAGTGTCATCCAGGTCCCTGAGAGGGAACTGCTCTCTTCTCCTCCTGCCTATATCTCTTCTGGTCCCACCTCCACCCCCTCTGAGTGACTGTGTGAGGTCAGAAGATTCATCACAGTCATCACAGATCTCACTGCCCGTTGGATCTGGTAGCTGTGTCATCAGAGCAGTAAAGGCTGACAGCAGTGTCTATATTGGGAGCTGAGGACAAAATAGATCCACCAAAGAAAAGTAGCATCAGTACTCTACAGGACACTGACTTCACTGGTCATTAGGGAGTTATACCTAATAGGAACTTCATGAAAGGAGAAAAGGACCAACAAACAGTACTGGGAGCTCTCAAATTTACGTTTTGGACAGATCTGTTCTTTAAGTTTTGAGCCCTGCTACTTTCTTTTGCCTTTTATGGGGAAGAGAGAGTATGCCCCTGGTTTGGGAAGGATGTTTCTGTGACAGGTGTCCTTGCTATACCTTGTTAGCAAATATTCTTTCTAAAAGCTAATTAAATTTGAGTACTCGTCAATGAAGATCTGACAAGTGGAGGTTCATGAGTGATAGCCAGTGAGTACAAAGGCATGGGAACAGGAGATAATATATTGTGTTTGGAGGGAGAATGTAAACCAGGTCATTATTGCTGGAAGTAAAGTGTGGGAGGACAGCTAAATGGTGCTGCAGTGAGTTCGGAGTCTAAGGTCAAGAAGACTCATCTTCCTGAGTTCAAATCTGACCTCAGACACTCACTAACTGTGTGACCCTGGGCAAGTCACTTCAACCTGTTTGTTGCAATTTCCTCAACTATGAAATGAGTTGAGAAAGAAATGGTAAACTACTTAGTATCTTTGCCAAGAAAACCCCAAATGGGGTCATGAAGAGTCAGGCACGACTGAATAGCAACAACAACTGGGAAGATAGGAAAGAGCCAGTCTCTGAAGAGCTTTAAATGCCAGGGGGCTTTCTGTTTGATACTGCAGGTCATATTGAGCCCTGGAGGTTTTGAGCAAGGTAGTGACATGGGCAGAAGTATGTCTTAAAAAAATTACATTGCAGCTGTAGGGGAGGCTAGATTGGAGTAGGGGAAGACTTGTGGGAGCTTGACCAGAAGGTTGATCTAGGGCAACCAGAAGGCTTTAGCAATGGTTTAGGCAAGAGGTGGTAGATAAGGGATTAACATAGGATGGTGGCTATGAGTGGGGAAAAGGGGATTTATAAAATAAATATTGTAAAGCTAGAAATAACAAGATTTGGCAACTGATTGTATATGTGTGATAAGTGAGGAGTAGAGGAGGATGACAAAGGCTGTGAATCTGGGAAACTGGGGGAATGGAGACCTTGGGGGAAAATGCAATAAGCTCTATTATGGCCATGTTGAATTTGAGATGCCTATTAATTGGAGATATGGAACTGGAGCTCGGAAAACAGGCTAGAATTGACTAGAAAACTTTGGGAATCATCTGAATAAAGGTGATAACTGAACTCGTGGGAGTTGATGAGCTCACTAACAGAGATAGTATAGAGAAAAAAGGGAAGAAGGATCAGAACAGAGACGTGGGGACCACCCTCAGTTCATGGATAAAAATTGAGCGAAAGGGATTAAAAACAAATGGTTACGAAGATGAGGAAGTACTGAGAGAGCAATGTCACAAAAATCCAAAGAGGAGAGTATTCAGTAGGGGAAAGTGGTATAGAGCAGGCCTACAAAACCTGCAGCCTTAAGGTCACTTACCAAAGGATTTTCGTCCCTCAAAAAATGTAGAGGAAAACTTTGTAGGTATGTAGAGGAAATCCTTTGGCATGCCACAAGTGGCCCATGGGCCACAGGTTGTTTAGGCCTAGTGTAGAGGGTCAGATCCTTGTCCAAAAGAGGTCAAGAAGGATGAAGATTGAGAAAGGGCTATTCAGTTTGGCAATTAAGAGATAATTGGTAACTGTGGAGAGAGCAGTTTCAGTTGAATGATGCAGTCTGAAGTCAGATTTCAGAGGGCTTAGAAGAGAGTGATAAGAAAGAGAGTAAAGGAAAGCACTGAATATAGATGACATTTTCAGGAGGCTAGCAGAAAGGGAAGAAGGAACAGGATGATAGCAAGTTGGATAATAGGATCAAGTGAGGATCTTTTATAGAGGATGGGAGAGACATGGGTGTATTTGTAGGCAGCAAGAAAAGAACTAGTAGATAGGAAGAGATTGAAGACTAGACACAGTAGGGATAGTATTGTGGCAATCAAGCAAAAAAGATAGCCAGGAATGGGCTTGGAGCATATGCAGAAGAGTTGGATTTGGCCTGAAAGAAGGGCCATGTCTTTTTTTTTTTATAAATTTATTTAACTTTTTTTTTTTTTAAATAAATTTATTTAACTTTTTACATTCATTTTCACAAGATTTTGGATTCCAAAATTTTCTCCCCATTTGTCCCCTCCCCCCTCCCCAATACATTGAACATTCTAATTACCCA
>JAQQSK010015355.1:0-10810 GCA_028658325.1 Potorous gilbertii
ATTAATAACACAAAACATTAACTCACCTACCAACACATAACAATAATTAATAACAATACACGTCCACTGTGGCAGAGTCTCTTGGGACTGAGGATGCCCCACGTCCCTTAATTCTCCATTTTTGATGGCCTCCTTTTGAAAGAATGAGATTAGAAATTCCTCTCCGTTTCTTTTGGCTGTACCGCAGAGTGCCTTTAGAGGAGAGCTATACCTACGGTTTGATGACTGCAGTTATGCCCCAGGGCGCCAGAATTCAGAAGGCGCTGAGGGCACTTTCAGTCCTTTAACAAAAGAGAAACAACTGAGTATAGCAACTAGGGTGCTAGGGAGCACCATAATGCACAGAGCACAGGGCCTGGAGTCAGGAAGGCTGTTTCTGGAGTTCAAATCCAGTCTCAGACACTTCCTAGCTGGGTAATCTTGTACAAATCACTTCACCCTGTTTGCCTCAGTTTCCTCATCTGCAAAATGGCCTGGAGAAGGAAATGGCACCCACTTCTATATCTTTGCTAAGAAACTCTCCAATGGGGTCACAAAGAGTTGGACACACTGAAATGACCAAACAACAACATAGCAGCAAGAAAAATAAATTAAATTACAGTCTGCAGAAGGGTTATTTTATCCCTAGCCAGCTGCCACCCCAACAGAATGTATGTGGAATCTATCTTTGAGAACCAGTTTCCTGGGTTCTTTTCCTCTCCCTCTGGTAGAATTTGTTCCAAAAAGCTGTCTTGAAGGTGTGTGCCCCCAGATGCCCAGCGAAACTTGCCCAGGTGCTATAAATAACCTCGTTCCAATTTGTATCAGAGCTAGAACTGCTGCAAGGAGGATGGCATGAGAATTTGGAGGCAAAGTGAGTTGTCCAGGCTCCTCTGTGCCTAGCCCTGCCCTGCCCCGATAACTCAATGTCTGCATGGGTCAAATGAGGGAGTTGGACCAAGAATTGTTTCAGACTTTCCCCATGCCATGCTAAAACATCTCTTTGATTTTCCTGACTGGTATTTTCCTGGCTGGCATTCCCAGGTTTTCATGGAGCCAAATACAATACTTTCATGTCCTTTGTTCTGCTCTGAAAAGGGCAGCCCCCAGAGGAATTGATATATTGATTGCACTGCACACAGCACCCTTCAACACAAGGACACATACACATGATGATTAAATGAACAAATCAATACTTTCAAAAGAAATCTAAACCTTCAGGGTCATTGGGAGTTCTGGCATAGGGAATTAGCCAGCACAGGCCCAAGACCACAACCAATCAGCCAGAGGAGAGGAGGTCATCTTCTGGCACACACTTTGGGTCAGGATCCATGGAAATCTGCAGCCGTGTTGGCTTCAAGTTCTGGGCCCTGCTTGAGTTGTGGTCACAGAAGGCCATGATCAGTAAGATACACACACACACACACACACACACACACACACACACACACTCACAAGTGTATGGAATCTAGAGACCTGAGGGCACTCTTCCTCCAGCTTCCCCACCTACTATGTGCCATGCATTGTGCTAAGTGCTGAGGTACAAATACCAGTGAAAGAAAGACAATCTTTAACCTCAAGGAGCTCACATTCTAAAGGAAAACAACACATAAAGGAGAGAAGGGGTTGCGGGAGGGAGAAGGTAGCTAGGTCAGGACTATGGTGGTAAAATTCAGAGTCAGAAGCTCATTTGGGTGAAGAATGAAGAATTGTCTCACCCAAGAATCCCCTTTGAAAGTCTTCCTCCCCCTTAAAATGATGAATTCAAAGTGGTCAAGCTGAGGCATCTTGAGGGTCAAGGCCATAATTTTTATCCCCTGTGTAAAGAAGCTTGTTGGGGTTTTTATGTATTAGCACAAGTGAAATGCTCAGCTGATCAGCCTGCTATTCACCAAAGGAGGGCGCCTGAGCTCCTTCCCATTCCTTTGGTCCCATTGGACCTCAGAGCCCTTTCTCTTGACCCAGAAGAGGCCCTTTGGATGTTCCAGGAAGTCCAGTTACCATTCAGCTCAGGTCCCTGTCAGCTGCCTCTGGGGCTCTGGTGCATAGCAATGTGAATCCCCAGTACATACGTGCAGCCCCAGCACTGGGGTCAGGAGAATGATGTTGCCATGTTTTCTGACCTGAAAATACAGCCTTTTCTCAGAGAAAGGACATTGGCTTTGCAATGCTTCAGCAAGGGTCCAATTTCTTGTCCTAAAACTGGAACTTTCCCAGAATATCTGAACTTTCTGCTCTCAGTCAGTATAGGCCTCAAAGGAGCCATTGCCTGCCCTTGTTCCTTTTTATGGACTTGGATCTTAGCAGGAGACACATCCCTTGTACACTGGGCAAAGACCCTAAGACATCACCCAAGACCTCTGAGTGACTTCTATTGTTCCAAGAAGCTTCAGAAAAAGCAGCTTTATGTTTTAAAGCTCATTCCTGCCTTTGAATAAAAAAAGGGAACATGTTAGGTCTTATTTTTATTTTCTTATAAAATGTTCATTAAACTTATGAAATCCCAGTACTATAAGGCTCTTACTTATAAAAATGGTTTTCCTTTTGAGAGAAATCAAAGGGCACATAATGTCATTTCTGAAGAATAAGATGCAAATGAATACTGGCCCTAAATCTGTGGACCCCCTACACCAGCCTGCGTCAAGGCTTCACAACAGGGCTCTCTCTACTGTGGAACTGGTTTCCTTTGATTCCCTAGAATTTTAAAATCCAGCTGACACCTGGCAAATACATTTCTGATGTGTCATTCGAATCTCTGTTGGAAAGGAAGAAAGGGGACAAAAGCATATTTGAACAGGAAATTGTGAAAAAATGTTGATACAATGACCATGTTTAGTCTAATGATCCAAAGTGCTGGCTAGCTGGAACAGAGGCGTTCACCTGCAGCCCGTGATGGCCCAAGTAGATGCTCAGCACACACCGTGGGTTTCCACCATCCCTCCACTTGTAATAAGCAGGAACATGCTGCTGATTCCAGGAGAGCCAGGCTTAGGCTCTGGCTAATCTTAGAAGTGTCTTCTAATTTAGTGAGTGACGTTGTTTTGATTCATGTGGGACGCTGCTTATAAGAAATGGGAGGAATTAAAGATCAATATCTCTGAGTGACATTTTTGTATTGCACAGTAAGAGGGGTGATGGTAACAAGTGACACTTCCTTGGCCCTTTGGTTTTGCAGGGACTTTTATGGGTGGGATCTCATTTGGCATAAAGTAGATGATTGGAATTACCAACAATGCTTCTTTGTGAGAGACATTATGAGGCAAGTGGTAAGGCGGCACCCTCATTGAGGAGACCTGACTGACCAGGAAAGCCTTTGTGAGGGACCTATCTCCCCAGGAAGCCGTGGTGATATCGTGGCTCAAAGTTAACATCCAGGTTCCGTCTAGTGGTGTGGCACAGGGGCACAGAAAAGCCCTTGCCTACTGCCCTCCAGCCAGGAGACCTGGGGATTGTGCCAAAGGAGTTAACTCTCTATTCCTTAATAGATCAGGACCACTTTGATTGAAAATTTACCCATCATTCACAACAACCACATGGAGGAGTCCACTGATACACAGATCTAGCAGCCTTGGTTATGGAAGAAGAGAGCTTGCTTCCAGTGCTCAAGAAGGAGGACCTCAGCATGTCTGGTCTCGCCACTTCTCATGTGCCCAGAGCCTCCTTATTGGCTTCCCTGTCTCCTGGCTGGCAGTTACTTGGCTACCAACCTGGCTCTGTCAAACTGTGAGTCTGATTACTTCATCCCTCTAGTTAATAAACTCTAGTAAGTCCCCATTCAACCTAGGATCAGCTAGGAAGTCCGTAGTGTGGTGAGAAAAGTTCTTCACACTCTAGCCCCAACCTGCCTTTCCATACTGTGCTTTGCTCCCCTCCATATATACTGAGGTCTGGCCCAATGGACTTCCATACTGTTCCTTAGGGCAGCTCGATGGCACAGTGGGTGGAGCACCAAGGGCCTGGAGTCAGGAAGGCCTGAGTTCAAATCCCACCTTGTATAGTGACTATCTATGTTCTCATGGACATTTCCCTTGACCTCTCTGACTCCATTTCCTCCTCTGCAAAATGCAGTTAATGATGGCACCCATTTTATGGGGTTGTTGTGGAGAGCAAATGAATTAACATGTGGGGAAAGCTTGGAAAATCTGGAAGTCCCACAGAAATGCTTACTATTTTTGTTGTTGTTAGACAACCTATTGGATAAAGGGGCTAAGGAGAAGGAAGAGGGGAGGATGGCTCTGAAGACCAACCTGGGGGAGGGGAAGAATGTTAGCATCCATGACAAAAGCAGGGACTTTGGAGGAAGAACAGATTTAGAGGTAGAAAATAATTAGTATTGGTTGAGTCGCATTTCCTATGCCTTCAAGACTTCCAGGAAATATATCTCTCAGGCACTTGGTAATGAGAGTTATGTTTGTGTGAATCAATGTGTCAGTTAACTAACACTGATTAACGTTTGGCGTGCTATGTGCCAGGCTAATCTCTCAGAATACAAAGAAAGGCAAAGACAGTCCCTGCTCTCAAGGGGCTCACAGGCTAATGGGGGAGACAAAGTCCAAGCAAGATATAGAGATAAGCCAGAGAAATGAGGTCCTGGAGATAAGTCGGGAAGGCAGGAGGATGAAAGGGAAGCTTTTTGAAGAAAGGGGACTTGCAGCTGGTGCTTTAAAGAAGGTTAGGGATAACAGGAGATGGAGATGAGGAGAGGCAGAATGCCAGATATGAGACAGACAGTCAGGGAACATGCCCCCAACATGGAGGGTCTTGTGGAAAAAACTGCAAAGAAGCAGATGTCAATGGAATGCAGAATATGGGCTGGGGAAGGGGAGTAAAGTGAAAGAAGAATGGAAAAGTAGGAAGGCACCAGTTGGTGAAAGTGCTTTCCACAGGAAGGACTTTATGTTTGATCCTGGAGGCGATAGGGAACCATTGGGTGTGGGGATAATACACGGTCAAACCTGTGACTGAGGAGGGCCAATCTGATGGCTGAATGGAGGATGGAAAGTTGTGGGAAGAGATTTGAGATAGGGAGACCACCCAGTAGGGACTGAAATAGGGCAGGTGCAAAGTTGTTTGCCCATGGTGATGACAGCACCAGAAAAGAGATTTCCCAAAGGTAGAATGAGCAGGATTGGGTGTAGATTGCCTATGGAGTGGGGGATGAGGCAGCTGCTTCACAGTGTTACCTTATTTATATATTAATACACATATTTTCAGCTTTTATATGAGGGCCTAGGGTCAAGGATATGGGCTGGATCTGAGTTTTCACTAGAGTAAATAGCCCCAGAGAACCCTTTCTACCAACGCAAGTTGGCACTTTCCTTGCCAATTCTAGTCTTCAAGAGATGCCCAGACCCCTGAGAACTTATGGGAAGTGATCAGCCCAGCTCATACAGGCAGTATGCATCAGAAGTGGGCTGTGGACCCGGAGGTCACCTCCCCGGCTGCTTTGCCATGCTGTTATCACGTACATGTCCTATATACAGACATATGACCAAACTGCACCCGGACTTCCATCAATTCTTCCCTATTAGATAGAGGAGGCAGAGCATGCAAATTGGTTCATTTTTAAAAGCAAAGTTAAATTAATAATGGGATTAATAAATCTCTGATTAAATAGTAGAGAAAGAAGCAACTGTAAGAAGTTTGGGGGAAAATTGCAAATAGAAATTTAAGAGGAAATGTTATGCGACAAAACTCATTTGCATAGACATTAGAAGTTGATTTCTAGAAAAAAGTCCTTTAGGTAGTTTGAAGGAAGCTATGAAAATGTGACCCCTCTCTCTCTGTTTTGACCTAAACTGTGAATCCATGACCCCTTCTTCAGAGAGCAGCTGAATGAAAAAGAGTTGGTATCAAATCCAGTGACTTCAACTCCATCCATTCTGAGTACAAACTGGCAATCAATCCATTACCTCAGTCTATTCAGAGCCCTTTCAAGGCAAGGAGACCTAAAGAGGCAGAGGTATAAATTGCCTGCCCTCAGGGAGATGGTTTGGGAGGTTGGATGTGTTTTCACATCTTGCAGTCAAGCTTTCAGACCTGAAGGGATACTAGAAAACCCACCCACTGGTGGTGCAGTGGAAATTCTCTTTGTCCCCAGGTTTGGAGGACAAGAGCGAACATGAAGGATGTGCTGTCATGCTGCACACAGGGTCAAACGGCCCATCTTTGGAGGAGAAGAGAGCTGAAATATTCTTAAAGGTCACATGCCATCTCTTCAGACCATTTAAGGCTCCTGAAATGCCACTCTGAAGGAAAATAACTACCTCTCTAGAACAGCGGTTCCATTAGAGAGCTGGCTCACATCAGGCCAGAGATAAATGGGAGCACAGAAAATTGATTTTACCCTCTTGCGGTAAGTGTGGTCAAATGTGAGAGGCCAGCACATCAGACAAGTTTCCAAGGGATGGCCAGAGCAAGAAATAAACAGCTTCATCCCCAGGCTGATGGACCCAGCTGGGGGAAGGCTGAGGCCAGTTTTGATTTAACATGTGGCCCCAAAGACTCCCCCACTCACAGCTCATTTTTCTTTTCCTCAATAACTTTAATCCTGACATGTCTGCAGCTCTGCTACCCCTCCCTCGTCATTGTACATGGATTCTGCTAAAGTGTCCCTACAAGTCAGCACTTTTACACAGATACCTGTGTATCATCTCTCCTGGTTTGTGCCTTGACTCAGACATTTGCAGACCATAGCCCTAAATCAGGGCTCATAGACGGACTCCAGTGAATTGGTCCCTCAGTACTTGTCCATGGATTCTGTCAGATGATCTCCCTCAATCAGGCTCCTGCAGGATGCCAGAAAGTCACCTGACTTGCGGGTGACCTCCCAGGCCTGGAGAAACCGTTGGAGAGTATTTCCAAGGAATTCCACAATAGCAGTATCAGTCCTGTGACTGCATGGATGGGTGTGGGCCCAGTGGAGGGCCAGACCACAGGCCTCTCCACTTTTCCTTTGGCTTCTTTGCCTGTATTTTCCTGGCGAGTCTGATCCTGCAGGCCTGAGTCCAGCTGCTGTGTCCCCAGTGTTTCAGACCTCACTGTGCATGAGTAGTATCAGGCATGATTAATGAAGCCCAGCTTTCTCCCTGGCCTTCCCTTCCTTCTAGCACTAAAGAGTCTCCAGGGAAGTGGAAACCAGGCTGATGACATTTGGAGAAGCCCTAGGGCACTCGTGGCTGCCTAACCACAGACGCACTGCCAATATGTTTTTCCTCTTATAGCAAAGAGTCGGTGACCAAGATAGCAGCCTCCTTGCATATGTTATCAGAACAAGGGAGTTCTTGGGAGCCAAGGGAGGCCAGAACAAATGGAAGACACTGGGTGACTCCATCCCCTCCACTCCCCCAGGAATTCTCCTTTCCTCTCCCCACCCCTTCTCTCTCAGTTGGATGTTTTAGGCATTGCCTGTATATGCATTTGTTCTGTACTCGAATGCTTCACACACCAACACATTGTCGAT
The DNA here is from genome assembly GCA_028658325.1 of Potorous gilbertii. NCBI lineage: Eukaryota > Metazoa > Chordata > Mammalia > Diprotodontia > Potoroidae > Potorous > Potorous gilbertii. The sequence continues at coordinate 7,442 of JAQQSK010015355.1, forward strand.
TGTGATCAGTGTAACTGATATGTAGAGACAGGATAGGCCGATAGAGCATTTGGAGAAGTCGTTTCCTGGGCACCCTCCATTCCTAGAAACCCACGGCAATGCCTTGTGTTTTATTTCCATTCCAAAGTTTGTGTCTGAGAGTAGAGTGGGTCCAGAGAACATTCTTCTATGTGTCAGGAAATCGGGTTTTTGAGTTTGCATCTGTGACATAAGCTGCCTCCTTTTCTTAACCTGCCTCATTTCTGAGGCAATTGGGCCCCATGAGTCCTGAGTTGTCTCAAACTCAGTATTTATTCTCCATATTTATGAATTAATTGTGTGCCTTCATAGCCTTCAATGAGCAAATGGAAATGGAAATGGAAAAGAATCTGCCCCTGGTAGTATTTGTCTCTCTGAGTATCTTTTCTTATCGACTGTCAACAGTAGTGCCAGAGACCATGGTTTGTTCTGATGGCAAAGGTCTCCTACACTGTGTCTTTTGACCTCATCCATGTAGAGTGCATTAAATTCCCCATTCCAAACATTTTTGGCATGAGCACAGGGCTGTGCTGTTTTACCAACACCAGCAACTTTGGCTGCTTACCTTGGGAGGACTCCCCTCTGCTCTTCATTAAAAGTAGATGAAAATAAGTGACGCTTTGTAAGGGCTCTCTCTACCTAGTCCTTTGTGATTGATCAATTATCTCCCTAGATAGAGAACTTCTCGGGGTGAAAATTCCCTCTCACAATGAAAACTGATACCTTCTCTGAAACTGACCTTTTTAAAGAGAGCCACAGGGCTTAGAAGTGAAGGGACATGGCCGGAGTTACTGAGCAAATACTCGTCAGAGAATAAATCTGAACCCAGTTCTTCCTGGCACTGGGCCTGATTTGGTCAAACCTTCAGAAGGGTGAGGGGGGGGGTAAGCCCTTATGTAACACCTGCTATGTGCCAGGTATCATGCTAAGCTCATTACAAAAGTCTTATTCAATCCTCACAACAACCAGGTGAGGGAAGGATAGGTATTATCCCCATTTTACAGTTGAGGAAATAATGGTTAACTGACTTGTCCAAGGTTACACAGCCAGCAAGTTTTTAAGGCTAGATTTCAACTCTGGTCTTCCTGACTTCATGCTCAGTGCTCTATCCACTGAGCTTCCCAGTTACAGGCTTTTTTCTTAGAATGAGAAGCATAATTTGGAGGAAAAGGGTTTTCACTTTCTACTAAAACTTGGTGGTGCTTGTGAAGATGAGAGGAAATGATAGAAGCCAATAGAGAGTGAAAGGTAAATGCAGCACAATGACACACCATCTCTTGGGCTTTGCCACAGAAAGGCTATGCCCATGATATGAGTCATGTGCCCAATGCAGAATGATTCCTTCTGGTGTCACTTAGCTTCTCTACATCCATTTTTGATGAAAATATTTGAAAATAGGTTATTTATGTCCCTGACCTCTTAAATCGGAGCTCCTGAACTCCAGGTGAGACTTCATGGCTGAGGCTGCTTCTGGAGGCAGTGAGACCCTCCCTCTTCTATTAGAGGCCTTAAGGTAAGGGCTGGACATCATTGATTGAGTACATTATAGTAAGGATTCCTTTTGGGGAGTGTTGAGGTGGAGGATGTTGATATGTTTTCGAACCTAGAAATTCTATGATCTTTATACATCATAGTGATATCCTCAGAGGCTGGAGTGGCTAGAGCCATTTAATTTCATATTTATTTATTGCAGATTGATGTACTTTTAATTCTCATGTCTACTTTTAAGAATTGTTCTGTCTCCATTTTTTTTGGCTATGTGGAGGTAGAAAGAGGGGGGTAGGGAGGGAGGGAAGAAAAAGGGAGATAGATTGAGAGTAGATAGATACTTCCAAAGGCCTTTGGGAGGACCTGGGTGTCTGGCAATCAAATGATATATCTAGATGTCCAATCTATGGTACATAGGAGTCATGTTTTGACTTGGACTACTCTTTATCTACTCTAAGCCAATGCTCAATATGGTTTATTATGTGAAACTGGGATGGGGGTGTTTGACAATTTGAAGGGAAGTGAGGGAGTGTGTAGGGATGTAAGTAAGCGATTTTATGATGGGCACATATATTACCTTAACGTGATGTCAGAACCCAGCAGTATATCTGTAGATTAACTCAATGGATCAGTGGCAAAGAGGTGTCCTCAGAGTATTGAATAAGACACAGTCAGCTTGGCATAGTGATCCCTCATGGTGATATTGTATGCGTCCTCTCCTGTGTCTTCACTGTAATTTCTATCAGTGTAGGCTTATCTCATATTTAATTCTTTCCTGGGGCCCCTATGGTGTGCAATAAATGTTTCTGGAGCCAAGTGGAAGTTAGTTCTAAGTTTCTCATAGCAGGTGACCCATTCTCAAGGTCACATGTGAATACTAAGCGGGCAGACCAATTTCTAGGAAAGATGCCAAACCTATAATTTCACCCTGTGTAATGCCTGCCTTCTGAGCCGTTCCACTGATGTAGGCAGCAGCTGGCACATATCCTGATAGTCAGCATGGATGGGGCATTTCTTCCCTTGCATGGCACATCAGATGCCCATGGTGGCTTCACAGGAGAGTGACACCTTGGAAATGAGTAGGGCAGCATCTGTTAAATAGTTCAGAATTAAAAAAGTGAAATAGTTAAACATCAATCTGCTCATTAATTCATCTGAATAGAGCCTATCTTTGACTCTGGCTTTCAATGGAGATAAATCCAGGTCTTATAATTGCTTGAAATCCATTCTCGGTTTAATGGATACTTAGAACGACACAGGACAAGAATATCATTTCCGCTATGCGTCTTTCCATTTACTAAGGATTAGGAAATCAAGATCCGCAATGAAGACAGCTGACAGCTATTTTTTGGTGTGGTTTTTAAAAATGTGTGGGTGTGTGCGCTCATGCGCGCGCGTTTGTGTGCGTACCATAAGCATCTTGCAATTGGTGATGGACCTCTCTCACAGGTTTAGCTTTGGTTGGGATGAACCTGAGTGAGTTCAGATGCTGATTCAGAGCTTTCCCCCAAAGCTGTTCATCATGGACATTGGACTGAACGTTGCACACGCTCAGCTCTTAGCGCTTTTGGTTTTTTGCCTCAATAATTTCTTAGTTTTAGGAACCTCCAAAATCATGATTCTTTCCTGTGGCAGAAACAGCTTTAAAAGGGGAGGAGCGTTCACAAATTAAGTGTTATTATTCCGCTTTGAATATAAATTTATTTATTTAACTTTTTAATTCATTGTCACAAAATTTTGGGTTCCAAATTTTCTCCCCATTTGTCCCCTACCTCCACCCCAATACACCCAGCATTTTAATTTGCCCTATCACCAATCTGCCCTCCCTTCCATCATCCCCTCCCCACCCTGTTTATCTCCTTC
>JAQQSK010015356.1:0-10810 GCA_028658325.1 Potorous gilbertii
ACAAAGAGTGCTGCTATAAATATTTTTGTACATGTGGGTCCCTTTTCCATTTTTATAATCTCTTGGGGATACAGTCCTAGTAGCGATATTGCTGGGTCAAAGGGTATGCACATTTTTGTAGCCCTTTGGGCATAGTTCTACTGTGCCTTTTAACTTAAGGTAGCCTCTCTGTTTATCTCTTTTAATTAAACCTATTTTAGCTTTAACTTTATCTGAGATCATGATTCTTACCCTTGCTTTTTTTTATCAGCAGAAGTATAATAAATTCTACTTCAGCCCTTTATTTTTATGTTACGTATATGTCTCTCATCTTTAAATGTGTTTCTTATCACCAACATATTGTCAGACTCTGGTTTGTGACCCATTCTGCTATCCACTTCCATTTTGTGAGTTCATACGACTTATATTCAAAGTTGTAATTACTAGTTGTGTATTCCCCTTCATCCTGGTTTCCCTCATTTCTCTTCCTATCTTTTTATGGTGTCCCTCCCTCAGGTATCTAATTTATTTCTGATTACTGCCTACGTAATCTTCACCCCTTCTGCCTCGTGCTGATCCTCTCCCCTTGCCCTTCTATTCTTAATCTGCACACCCTTTTTAAGAATCCCTTTCTTGTCCTATCTCCTCACCCTACCATTTCTCTGTAAGTTAAGAGGACTTTTATGTCTAGGCTATTCCCTCTTTAACCCAGTTCTGATGAAAATAAGATTCTAGCACTACCAGCCCTCCATCCTGTACTCCTACTGATGTGGATACAAACACTGCCCTAAAAGTTAAAAATAATATTAAGGACTGACTTTGTGAAGCCTATGGTTTATTTTCTAACTTCAAGGTGGCCTAAAGTCTTCCCTTGCCACAAAACTTCCCCTTAGCCTGAACCACAAAATTCCTTGTCCCCACTCTTCATCCTGGGAAATGAGATTTCCTTATCTCCCTTATCTTATGTCATTCATAATCCTCACCCAGTGTCTTTAGGTTGAAAGATTCTTTATCTTGCAAGATTGACCCTAGATCTCCAGCCCCATAAGGAAACCCTAAAATCACCCTATATAAGTTTGATCCTTTTCCTCTATCATTGCTGTTGTTTAGCTTCTTGCTAAATCTCAGGCCTGCTGCTTTTGGGTCAGGAAAGCTCCCAATGGCTACAGAGGTCAAAATGAATTCATTTATTCTGAAGCAAATCTCCCATCTCTCTTCAACTCTCCACTATAGCAGTTCTTCCATTCACACCTCATTTGTATGAAATAATTGCTCCATTTTACCTTTCTCCACCCAATTTTTTAGGGTCATCCCATCATAATCAAATTTAAGCCCAAACCTTGTACCTATATATGTTCTTTCAAGCATAAGCATATATAGAGTAATGATAACATTCTTAAGAGTGACAGATAACATTTTCCCCCCAGAAAAGGTAAACATTTTGACTTTATTTAACCCCTTGTAATTGATTTTTCATATTTACCTTCTTATGTTTTTCCTGATTCTGGTAGGGCAGATATTCAGTTCAGTTCTGATCTTGCCCTCAAGATTATCTGAAAGTCCTTTAATTAATTACATATGCATTGTTTCCCTTGCATGATTACACTGAGATTTGCAGGGTAAGTTACTCTTGGTTGCAAAGTCAGCTCCTTTGCTCTTAAGAATATCTGGTCCCATGTGTTATCCTGACTGTAGTGCCACAATATTTAAATTATTTCTTTTCTGTTGCTTGTAATTTTTTCTTCTTGACCTGCAGCTATAATTATTAGCTATAATGTCACTATGAATTTTCAACTTGGGATCTCTTTCATATGGTGATTGGTGGGTTTTTTAGGATTCCTTTACTTTTACTACCATCAATTATTCCACTATTGAGCCACTGTCCAGTGTACTTATGGTCATTTAATAAACATTCATTAAGCACCTATTATGTGCTAAGCACTGGGGATACAAAGAGAGGCAAAAGGAACTCACAGCCCATTTACTTCCCAACCAGTTGTAGCTCATTTAAGTTCTCAAGATCCTTACTCCAATCCTTACTCCCACTGAGGAGGTTCAGGCCCCAGAATTGGGCAACTCTTCCCCATCGGTTCTAGGGATATCTCTGAGGAATCTGGAGAATTCTTTAATGGCAATATCCAGGTCTGCTTCCTCAGTTAGATTTTCAGTTGAGAATGCTTAGCCAGCCAACCTTAAGCAGCTTTTAGAAAAGATATTTAGGAAATGGAGTCAAGATGGCTCAGTAGCTGGAAATACAGTCTAGCTCTCCCACCACCTCTTCACAAAGATCTAAAAAATGCACCAGACTAAATTCTGATCTGAAAATTCAAGAAAAAAAAATATTACAGCAAGTCATTTCTCCAGTCCAGATCATCTTAGAAAGACAAACAGAAGTCTTCAGACATTGCAGAGAGGTCTGGCCATGAATATAGTGTGTGTTTAGCATTTCAGCAGCCAGAGATTGAAAGACAGCTGAGACGGGCACCTGAGCAAGAAGCCCTAGGTCTGGAAGAGATCCCAGGGGGATCCTAGAACTAGGTCATGGTACAGAAACAAATGCCATATGGCAGCTCTGTTCAGTAACACCCAGTTCCAGGTCACAGATTCAGAGTGGACTGAGGAGGGAACCTGCACCTAGGCATAGTAGAATCCTAGCCATGTACTGAGAGAAGAAAGAGTTTGGAAGTGAGAAGTGTAACACCGATCCCAAGAGGAGAGCAGGGTCTCAGTGCTACCCTCCAGTCCACCTCTCTACTGGGCTTCCTGCCTTTGTTTACTCAAACTTACAGTTTACTCAAATTTCCAAACAAGAACAAGCCAACAGACCCATACTTAATTCTGGAACTTGCAGAACTCAGATCAAAGGGCTCAGAGGGTGTAATGCTAATGAGAGTTCAAGATCTTCCTCACTCATTAATGGGCCTGCCCATTAAGGCAAGCTTGATTAGGGGAGATTTTTTGTTGTTGTTGGAAGGCCCACAGCTTTTGTTAACTTCCAATGAGGCACTGGTTTTCTAGGATTGTGATGCCCTCTGGCTCTCCAAAACGCATAAATACTCTGAAGTGAGGTTTTACTGTGGGATTTAGTTTTTGGAAGGTTTGTGTGCCAGATGAGACTGGCCACTTAGGAGCCCCCTTGCTTTGAAAACCCAGATGTTGGTGCTTAATTAAAGTAGACTGTTGATCCCTCAAAAATTGCTTTCTTTTCAGAAAAGCAGATCTAAGAACCTGTACAGCAGGCCCTCCTGTGTATGCCCCAGATCACATCACTCTGGGATCAGTAGTGCTTGCAATCTCAACTATACTTAAGATCTTGAAATAAGTAAACACAATTCCCCAAGAAGCAAAAGATATAATCAGATGCTCGGCCCTGATATTTGCCCCAGATATGCCTAGAAACATCAACAAACCAAGTCCCAAAGAAAAACACAGCTTGGGAACAATGTCAACTAGAATTCCTAGGAGAGATGATGTAAGAGTTTTTTTAAGAAGTTAAAAATGTGGTTTTTTAACTTATAGATGAAAAGAAAACATTAGAGGAAAAACTAAAAAAAAAAGGAAAAAAGAAATAAGATATGTAAAAAGAATTTTAAAAGAATAGCTTGGCATAAGAAAAAAAATAAAACCTTGTGAGGGCAACAAACTCCCTAAAAATCAGAGTGGACCAAACAGAAATCTCATGCCATTATGAGTATTATCATGCCATTATGAACTGTTGAAATGCTGAAAAGTATCTTACATGTAATTGGGGAAAAAATACTATTTAAAAAAAGAACTGTTCAAATGGATAGTTTTGAAGACTTGTATGAGCTGATGTAGAACGAAGCAAGCAGAAGGGCAGCTTATACAGGAACGTTAAAAAACAACAAACATTTCCAAGACTTGAACACGTTAATGAAAGCAACAAAAACTGTGATTCTAGAACACGGATAATGAGGAAGCATGCTAGCCAGCTCTTGACAGAGGTGAGACAGCTTCACAACACAGAATGAAAAATACATTTGTGGACACAGACAATATGGGAATTGGTTTTGCATTGCTATGCAAACACATCAGCTGTCGCCTCAGCCCAGTGCAAGGCCTTGGCTTTTCTTTTTCCAATGTTGGGGTGAGCAGATGGTTTGGCTGAGTGGGTGCAGAGTAGATAACAAGAAAAAAAAAATAAGAGAGATCATGGAGGTATCTGTTTTTGAAATGCAAAGAAAGCAGAAAAGCCAAAAAACCCCCAGAAAAACAGGTCAGTTTTGAAAGCCACAAATCAAACATTATATACAATGGGGCTCAAAAGCTTAGCTACTAAAGCTCAAAATAGGGCTAAGACTTTTGGCATAACCTGTACTTAAAAGAAGAGCCAAAGGGAGCTGCAGTTTCATATACAATCTCTTTCCTGGCCCGCTATGTAAATGTAAATTCCCGCTTTGGTTAATGTTTGTTAAGTTCAGAATAAAAAATATAAAATTATTTTTAAAAGACTTGGGATGATCCAGGGCATGAGGGGATTCTCTCAGTCTGGACATTTCTCTGAGTAGGACAATGCTTGGATTAATGATAAATTAATAAAATTTAGTGACAGACTTGTACCTACAACGCAGAGCACAATGTTAACTTTTTTATCCCTTCAGAAAGGTAATCAGTCTTTATATTTTCCCTCAACTTAAAGGGGTCACATGACTTCTTTCATGCCATTAGAACATATCAGGCACTTAGGAAAAGAACATAAATTTGCTACTTAGGGAAGGGATGGAACAGAACAGGTGTAGTAAGACTTGGAGTCTTGGTATGTTCACAGATTTCATGGTTTCTAAGGATTACTTGAAATTATCAATAAAAATTCCTGGAAATAGACCCTTCTAACTAGCCTACATAGATTTAACGGGACATTATTCTCATATGGCAATAAATAACCAAAGAATGATCTTTAAATACCAAAAGCATCAAGAGTTATGTGGGTTTGTGGTGTTAAGTCAATAAGCATTTATTAAGCATATACTTTGTGCCTGGCAAAAAAACACACTAGGGAAACAAAAATAGGCAAAAAGAAAGGAAGAGAAAACAATCCCTGTCTAATGGAGGAGATCTGAAAATAACCACATACAAACAAGGTATATAAGGGAGAAATGGGAGAGAATCTCCAAGCCCTGATTTATTGCAAAGGGTGGAATTTTTGTTGTGTAGTCATTTTCAGTCCTGTCAGACCTGGGGATTTTCTTGGCAGAGATCCTGCAGGGCTTTGCCATTTCCTTCTCCATTCTTACAGATGAGAAAATTGAGGCACACAGGGTTAAGTGACTTGCCCACGGTCCCACAGCTAGTGTTTGGGGCCAGATTTGAATAAGTTTTCCTAACTCCGGACCTGGTGCTCTCCATTGTGCCGCCCTTAAAATTTCAGCTAAAATTGGAAGGAAGCCAGGCAGCAGAGAGGAGGGAGAGTTCAGGCACTGGGACAGCCAGTGAAAATGTTTTAAAGTTTGGAGATGGAATGTCTTATGCAAGGAACGGCAAGGAGGTCGGAGTCACTGAACAGAAGAGGAAATCATAGGGGGAAAGGTGTGAAGAGACCCTGAAAGGGGGAGGGGAAAGCAGATTATGAAAGGTTTTCATGCCAAACAGATATATGAACATCTGATCCTCGAGGTGACAGAGAACCACTAAAATGTATTGAGGAGGGGGAGGCCATGGGCCGGCCTGTGGTTTATGAGGATCAAGGATGGGCCATCCAAGAGACCTGTTAGAAGCAGAAAGCCCAGTCGGAAGGCTGTTATAACTGTCCAGACGCACACCAGCTTGATGGCAGTATCAGAGGAGACATACAGGAGATGCTGTGAAAGTGAAATTAACAGAACTTGGCAACTGATTGAAGAATACAGGTGAGGCCACTGAGGAGCCCCGTGGCACGCGAGCGACCAGGATGGCGATGCCCCCTTTCTCAAAGATGATGACGTAACTCGCAGAGGACATCCTTCTGAGTGAGGGGGTGCTGGGCGCGTCCCCAGCCTCCCTTTCTCCTCCTGAGCCATCGGTCCTCAGGATGACTGGAGACGGCCCAGGATGCCATGGGGGATCACATCTCACTGCCAGGAACCATTAAGCTTCTTTCCTTCTCGGTACCCCCGGGGTCGAGGCCAGAGCCTGGCACACGGTGGGCACCTAATAGACGTTCCCGGCCCACCACGTGACCGGCAGGGCGCTCTAACAGTCCTGTCCAAGGGGGGAGACGCGAATCCGAATCCGCGGTCCGGGGAGAAGGCCAGGGGTCGGCCAGGCCGGAGCTCCAGGCTGCGCGGGCACCGCTCACACGCCGCTTCGCCTCTCCGTGCCTCAGCGTCCCCACCTTTCCAAGGCGGACCACAGGCCCCGGCGGGGTCCCGGCCCCGGTGACGGGGCGGCACTGGAGGCCAGCGGGGGCCTCGGCGCTTCTCCTCTACGAAACGGGGATCCGTTAACACCTGTGCTCCTGACCTACCTCAAAACGCAAGGTAAGCGTTTAGAGATCGGAGGAGCTCTACGGGAGAGGACGCTACCTCTCCAGGCGCCCAGGGGACGGACGGAGCCGCGCGCCCCTTCCGGACGTGACGTACTCGGCAGCTCGGCCAATGGAAGCTCACCACGCTCTCCGGTGGTTGTCGGGGCCCCCGCCAGGCCGCGCTAGGCCCCGCCCCCAGGCCCCGTGCTAGGCCCCGCCCCCAGGCCCCGTGCCGCGCCTTAAACGTTCCCGGCAGCCGCGGAGGTTGTAACACTCGTTCCGGCGTCCCGAGCGCGGGCCAGAGGTCTGGATTGGCCCGCCTGGGGTCGGCCTGCCCGAAAGGGGACGGCTTTAAGAGCAGGACCACTTCCTGCCGCGCGAGGCCGGAAGTCCTCCAGGAGCTCTGGAATCCTTTCGGGGGAGGGCCAGAGGGCGAGACGGAGCGCGTCGGCTACTGCGGCCGACTGGGCGGTCGAGGTGCTGGGTCGGCTTCCGAGCCGGGCCCGCAGCCGCCTCCGCAGCCCCCGCCTCTGCCCGGCCGCGGCGAGCTCGCCTTCGCCCCGCGCGGCATCACGGCCCCCTCGGCCAGCCCGGGGCCCGGCGCGGCAGCCCCGACCGGGAGGCCGGCCCGGGCCCTGCCTAGGCGCCCTCCGCCCGCGAGCCCGGCCGCCCGGGGCCGCCTCCCGCCCTGAAGCGGGCCCCCCGCGGCCCGGCCGCCCGGGGCCGCCTCCCGCCCTGAAGCGGGTCCCCCGCGAGCCCGGCCGCCCGGGGCCGCCTCCCGCCCTGAAGCGGGCCCCCCGCGGCCCGGCCCCTCGGGGCCGCCTCCCGCCCTGAAGCGGGTCCCCCGCGAGCCCGGCCCCCCGGGGCCGCCTCCCGCCCTGAAGCGGGCCCCCCGCGGCCCGGCCCGGCCATGTCCCCCACCGTCTCGCACAAGGACAGCAGCCGGCAGCGGCGCCCCGGCCCCGTCAGCCACTGCCTGGACCTGAAGAGCGGGCCGCCGCCGCCCCCGGGCGCCTGGGACGACGAGCCGCCGGCCGCCGGCGTGGGCGGCGAGGGGGACACGGAGGCGCTGCTGCGGGCCGCGGGCGCCGGGCCCCCCCGGGGCTACCGGAGCGAGCTGGGCAGCCTCCTGCTGCTGCTGTTCCTCTACGTGCTGCAGGGCATCCCGCTGGGGCTGGCCGGCAGCATCCCGCTGATCCTGCAGAGCCACAACGTGAGCTACACGGACCAGGCCTTCTTCAGCCTGGTCTTCTGGCCCTTCAGCCTCAAGCTGCTGTGGGCCCCGCTCGTGGACGCCGTGTACGCGCGGAGCTTCGGCCGCCGCAAGTCGTGGCTCGTGCCCACGCAGTACGTGCTGGGGCTCTTCATGATCTACCTGTCCACGCAGGTGGAGCGCCTGCTGGCCGGCGCCCACGGCCGCGGCCCCGACGTCGTGGCGCTCACGCTCGCCTTCTTCCTGTTCGAGTTCCTGGCCGCCACGCAGGACATCGCCGTGGACGGCTGGGCGCTGACCATGCTGTCCCGGGACAACGTGGGCTACGCGTCCACCTGCAACTCCGTGGGCCAGACGGCCGGCTACTTCCTGGGCAACGTGCTGTTCCTGGCGCTGGAGTCGGCCGACTTCTGCAACAAGTACCTGCGCTCGGAGCCGCAGCCGCGGGGCATCGTGACGCTGTCAGGTACGCGGCCTGGGGCCCTGGGGCCCGCCCCCGTTAGACCTGGCCGGCGCCTCCTGTCTGCCCCACGCCGGGCGCTTGGCGTGTGCCGAGCCCTTTAAATACACCTTAAAGCACTAGGGGCGCGGTTTAATCCTGAGCAGTGTCTAATCGTGACCGTGTAACGGCTCGGTTCGATCCAAAGTGGAGATAAATTTGTAGAGTATGTCACCCTCTAGGCACAATTTCCTAATTAATAACACTTCGTATTCAGCGGCTCCCTAGAAATCAGAATGTAAGAAAGAAGTTGAAGTGTAACAGTAACAAAATACGGGTTTAAACCATGAAACAAATAGGCCAGCCGGTCCCTGCTCCCAGGGAGCTCACGCTGCAGGAGGACTTCAGGCTGTGGCAGCAGCGGCAGGTGGGGAGGAATCTTTAATGTTATTTCCACTGATTTTTACTAGACTGTTGGACTGTACCGAGGACTTAGGTGGAGGTCGTTCTGTGGCTGCTGAAGAAAGGACGGCAGCACCTGCTAGGACAATTGCCCCTGAGTAGCTTCAGGAGGCCAAGGCTGGTTGTGGGGGTGGGAGGGCTGGCCCTTTGTTTCTGGAGCTCTTCGGTTTACTCGCCCACGGTCAGCCCACAAGTTGTTGGTGGTGGTCTAGCAGAGACAGCGGGCTCCTTCATGTTGAGAGTTATTTCCCTCTGCCAGTCTTGGGCTCTGGGCTCTGGTGTGTCTACACCTCGCCCAAGGGGAAGTGATAGTTGAGGTGGTAGCTGGGCTTTTACCTGCCAGACACATGCTACTTCCAGTTTCTCCTGCAGGACTCCTGCTGCCGATTCTAACTAGTTTTCCTGTGTTCCAAGAAAGATGATCAGTAGATGGTGCTTTTACATGTTGTAAGGAAAATCAGAATACTAAGCAAAGTTTTAAAATCTGAGTATATCTTGCAAGATATGTCAAAGACAACCTCTACACATTAATTATCACCTCAGATAAGTAATTCATGTGAGGAAATAGAGGACAGAGAGGATTATTATGTTTAAGAACAGTAAAATATTTGTTATCCAGGAACCAGGCTTCCGACACTTTCAAGCTTCCAGACCCTGAACTTGGTCTTGGCAGATGGGGAAAGAAATAGGAGGGGAGGGTGAAGCAAAGAGGATGAGAGGAACATGGGAGACAAAAAAAACGGAAAAAATATAGAGATCACCTGTGGCAGAACCAGGACTGGAACCCAGGGCTCCTGCCCCCAATCTGGGATTCTGCCCATTAAAATAGGAAGTCTTGATGTGGGGAACCAAAGACTACTCACACCCAGTCATGGTTTGCCAGCCAGGAAGTGAATACTTTTTCAAAGGTCAAGTGGAACTTTCATGTCCTGCCTCTAGCCCTTTAGGTCTCAGTTTCCTCATGTGCACAGTGAGGAGGATGGCTGAACTGGATCTTAAAGGATCCTCAACTTTCTTAACTGCATTTTCTGCTTCTGGGTGAAGCACATCAGGGATTGGATGTTAGGACCCCAATGTGGCGGCTCCATTTTCATCGTTTGCAGTTTTTTGTAGAAATCTTTTAGGTCTTTCCCTTTTTTGTTTGTTCTTTGCCTTCTGTTTTTCATCTCTGGCTCACTAAGCTTGTTTTTCCCTCCACTGTTTCTCACTGCTTATGAGGCAGTATTGCTTATCATCTTCCATCATCATCATCCTTGATAGAATTTTTAAAAATTGTCTTATTTTTTCAATAAGCAAAAATCTTTCTTTCCCTCTCACCCCACCCCCACCCCCCACTTGAGCCATCGTTACAAACGTATACAGTTAAGTGAAACAAATTTCCAAATTTGGCTGCATCGGGAAAACCTTTTTCTTATTCTGTACTCTGAGTCTTGCACTTCTCTATTAGGAAATGGACAGCACATTTCATCATTTGTCACCATTGGCCATTGTGCTAATCGGTGTTCCTAATTCTCTGAGGTTGTTTGTCTTTACCGTACTGTTGTCATTGTATAATCCTGGGTCAGTTCATACGAGTCTTACAGGTTTATCTGAAACCATTTCCTTTGTCGTTTCACATAGCACAGTAGTATTCCACCACGTTCAGCTTTGCACTCAAATTATACACCTCAGATTTCCATTCTTTGCCACCTTGGAAAAGCTGTAAATATTTTTGTAGGTTTTTAAAGTGTCTTTTGCTTAGGACTCATCCCGCCCTTAATTTTTACCCTCCCCTTTATTCCCTTCCTCCCCTTTTCTTCTTACTCCACTGTTGGGCTAAATGTATTTTTGTACCCAGCTTTATGTGACCAGTTTTGATGGGAGCGATGTTTGTGTTAGCCTCTCTCCTCTCCCCATCCTCCTTGTTTGTTTCTGTATTTCCTAATTTCCCCTGACCTTTGTCTCCCTTACCCTTTGTTCTGTGTCCCTCTTCCCTTCTCCTTCTCCCAATATCAAGACATAATAACCATTCCCAAGCCTCTTCCAATCATGATATGATTCAGAGGACATACATGGGTCATCTCCCCATATTTATTTATTTATTTATTTATTTTTTTGTATTTATTTTTTATTTATTTATTTTTTTTAAATAAATTTATTTAACTTTTTACATTCATTTTCACAAGATTTTGGGTTCCAAAATTTTCTCCCCATTAGTCCCCTCCCCCCTTCCCAATACACTGGACATTCTAATTGCCCATATCACCAATCTGCC
>JAQQSK010015357.1:0-10809 GCA_028658325.1 Potorous gilbertii
CCCCCCCCCCCCGCCACACACACACACACACACACACACACACACACACACACACGACCCTTTGTTCACTCCCTAGGCTCTAGTCCTGAGTCAGCTTTGCCCTCAGGGCTCCCTATCCTTCAGTCAAGAACCTGTGTTCTGTGGAAGGAGGGGAGGAGATGAAGGGGGCAGGGTGAAGAAAGAGTGAGCTGGGAAAGGGAGAGAAATTTTAATGCAGATTCCTTGGTCCCTCAGAAGTTACTCACTGGATTACCCTTGACCCTCGTACCCAGGCTCACAAATCACCTCCTGGGGTTTCCCCTCCCTGGACAGTGACAAACCACCCCCCCCCCATACAGTTTCCCTCTCAGCTTCTATATACATTCAATTCAAATGACTTCCTGCTGGGCTTCCTGCCCAGGTTCAAGGTTAGCAGGACAATAGGCTCAGCCTTTCCCTGCTCCCCACCATTACCCCTGCAGCATCTGCCTCTGCTTCCTTCCATTAGAGTAGACAATGGCTCACTAGTTTAAGATGTTTTATGATTTACAAAGCACTTGGTGGAAATTGTCTCGTTTGACTTTCACAACTCTCTGAATGAGTCAGTGTAAATATTATTGCCCTCCTTTTACAGCTGAGGCAACTGAGGGTCAGGGAGGAATGCCCAGCTAGTCAGTGGCAGACAGGATCACAACTCATCCTTTACTTTCAAGTCTCTTTCCACATCCCAACACCACACAGATTTATGGTGTAGCTAGAGCAATTGTGTCAAACTCAAATAGAATTGGGGGCCACTAAATCATATATATGGATCCCTGAAGACTACATAGGGGCAGCTAGGTGGTGCAATGGCTAGAGCACAGGACCTAGAGTCAGGAAGACCTGAGTTCAAATTTGGTCTCAGATACTTACTAGCTGTGTGACCCTGGATAAGTCACTTAATTCTGTTGCCTCCAGTTTCCTCATCCATGAAATGAGTTTGAGAAGGAAATGACAAACCACTTGACTCTCTTGGCCAAGAAAATCCCAAATGGGGTTAGGAAGAGTGGGATACAACTAATCAACAAAGCAGACTAAATGTTGACTTAGAAAATCAAGTATTAACATTATCTATGTTCAGTTCTATTTTTCTTTATTTTGTTAAATTTTCCCAAATGCATTTTTATCTGGGTTAGGATGCGCTTGGGAGTGCTGAAGGCCCTAAATGCTGCCTGTGAGCCTTGTGTTTGACACCCCTGGTGTAAAGAGAAGAGCACTGAATTGATTCAGATCCAAGAATTGATTAATTCCAGTGCTACTGGTTTCACATGCTTGTTTCTTATTCAGTGCTGACACAGTGTCTGTTTCTCTTTAATCTCTCTGCCCTAGGAGGATTGTCTGAGATGGAGAGCTCCCTGAGAACAGGTCCCAGCTCCAGGTTATTGACTTTCTGCTGCACCAACATGGTGACATATAGAAGTAGGCACAAGCAGAACCCAGGCTTTGGGACATCAGGGTGGGCAGTGGTTAGGCCCAGAGAGGCTCCCAGACCTCACCCATGACTCACCACCAGCCAGCCAGTCCTGAGGAAAAGGACAACACCAAAGATGTTGATCATACAGGAGGTGAACACACCATCCCACGTCCCAAAAAGCACTGGCTCCCAAACGAACAGTTGGATCTTCCACCAGGGCTGAGGCTGGGCCAGGGAGTCCTGAAGAGTGAAGCAAAAGTATATTAATGCATTACATCAGCAGGAGCAGCTGAGCAGGGTGGAACAAAAGGAAAGGGGAGAAAGGGGAGGAGGAGGACTAAAACAAGGAGAGTTAATCAATATGTGGATAGAGCACCAGCCCGGGATTAAGGTAGACCTCAGTTCAAATCCAACCTCAGAAACTTACTAGCTGTGTGACCCTGCATAAGTCACTTATCCCAATTCCCTTCCCCAAAAAAAGAATTAATATGCATTTATGAAATGCCTACTATCTACATGGGGCAGCTAGGTGACACCATGGATAGAGTACCAATCATGGAGTGAGGAAGAATTCTCTTCCTGAGTTCAAATGTAGCCTCAAACACCTCCTAGCTGTGTGACCCTGTTTGCCTCACTTTCCTCATCTGTAAAATGATCTGAAGAAAGAAATGGCAAACCACCCAGCATCTTCACCAAGAAAACCACAAATGAGGTCAGAAGATGCAGATACCATGGGAAACAACTGAATAATAAACTAGGTACATGAAAGAATGAAAAAGCACTTAAGGGCCTACTATGTACCGAGACACTGAGAATACAAATACAAAAATAGGTCAATCCTTGCCTCCATGGAGCAGTTCTAATAATATTAATTCTAATAAGGGGATATAGGAGAGGGGGAATCACACAGGTCATAGTGCCAGCAAAGGTGTGAAGGTACTTAACCCCGCCCTGCCCAGGTTATAGTTTTCTGAAAGATGACTGGATGGGATATGCAGCATAGTGTGGGGCCTGCAAGATCTATACAATGCGTACCAGGCTTTACCAAAGGCTAGGGACTGCAAAGACAAAAATGAAACACTCCCTGCTTTCAGGAGAAACAAGACATACATATATTAAACATATATCAAGAAAATACAAGATACTAGCATCTAGGTGGATCAGGGAAGGGCTCGTGGAGAAGCCAAAGTGTGAAGGGAACTACAGATTCTAAGAGGTAGAGGTGAGGAAGGAGGGCAGTCCAGTGGCAAGACACAAAGATACAAGATGGTATAAGTGAGGAATCCCAATTATTTCAGTGTGGCTAGATTGAAGAGTATATAGAGGAGACTATTGTCTAATCCAGCCTGGGCTGGAGTCAGGATGAGAGGGGCTTCATTACAAACAGACAAGTTTGTATTTGATCATAGAGGTCAACAAGGGGCCCCTAGAATTTATTGAGTAGCAAGTTGACATGTTCAAGCTTATCTTGTGGATGATGGCTTGAACAGGGAGAAACTCGAATAGTAAAAATTAACAAAGGAATTGAATAAAAGTTCTTGAGCAGTAACTCTACTCAGAACACCAAACTTTGGTGCTTAAGTGAACCTGGTACCTAATTATTCCCAGTACTCTATCTAGGGGTATGTGGGTAAATGTTTACCAATCAGCCTTCCAAAACAAATATCACAGGACACATTTTAAAATTTAATCTGAATTATTATTTCTCCACCATTTTCTTAAGTCTAGACCAGGGGTGGGGAGCCTGCGGCCTTGAGACCAAATGTGGCCCTCTAGGTCCTCAAGAGCAGTCCTCTGACAGAATCCAAACCTCACAGAACTAATCCCTTTAATAAAAGGATTTGTTCTGTAAAAGTTGGACTTGGTCAAAAGACTGCATCCAAGGGCCATGTGGCCTCAAGGCCCCAGGTTCCCCACTCCTGGTTTAGACAATCAACAAAACAAGAAATCAAGAATTGATTGGTAGTATTTGTCAATTTCTGATGCTTAAATGTTCATACTAAAAATTTAACAAAGTGAGGCAGTTCTGTGGCACAGTGTATATAGTATACTGGCCCTGGAGTAAAGAGGATCTGAGTCAAAATCTGGCCTCAGACACTTAAAAGCTGTGTGACTGACCCTGGGCAAATCACTTAACCCAATCCATGCCTCTCCCTGCCAAAAAATAAGTAAACAATAAAAATTTAACAATTACCTCTCAGAAGCCAGTTCAGTTGCCTGTAGAACAACCCTGACTTCACATAACCAGAATAATTCATGCTATGTAATTCCTGTCTACATCTTTTCAGTTCCTCCAAAGAGGCTCCATCTGATATGATGGAATCATATCTGGTTCTCCTATTTCCTGAATACCAGTGTAGCTTTGGTACTGGCCAAATGCTATCCTTCGATTCTCCCTACACAATATTAAAATACTAAGAACAGCTTAGAAATATTGAAAATGATCTTAAGGTAATTATGTTCTGGAGTTCATCCCTATAAAAGATCATTTAGGAAAGCAAAGGATAATTTGAAATGAGATCTTCTGGCCTTCTCATTTCCTACCTAATTGGATCAATGTTGTCTCCTTTTATTGCCAATACCATTTTAAAACGAATCTAGAATACTGTGTTCAGTTGTTCTACAGCACAATCTCACTATAGGGTTCTTTAAGTCCTCTACAATCAATCACTGGAGAGGACCAGAATGAATTGTTTTCCCAAACTAATAATACTAGTAAAGCCCCTTTACAGGGGAGCTGACAGTCACAGGTGAGGACCCTTAAACTGTGTCCCTTCAACTAAAGTTAAAGACGCAAGACTCTTAAAAAAATGAATCCTGGCTGGAAAAAGGGGGTGCTCTAGTAGAAATCACATTGGACCTCAGTTTTTCACAGAATGGGTTAATCAAGGAAATCAACGTCCAATTTAGTTTGTCTGCATTTGTTTGTACATAGACATTTGCATGTCATCTCTCTCATTAAACCATGAGCTCCTTGGCAGGGACAATTTTAGGGCCTGGAATATAGTAGAAGTTAATAAATGCTTGTTGATTTGACTTGAGTTGATTTGTTTTGGCTTGACTAAGGCTTGATCCAAGCCAGGGACTGATAGACCACTCCCCTATCAGATCCTCATGGGTGTCAAGTTCTCATTTCTAACTCAGATTTCCTCTATTTTAATTTGGGCTCATTTCCACTAGTTAATTCTTCTTAAATCCCAGAGAACAGTTTGGTTATCTTTTAATAGAAATGTGAGAGGTTCTAGCCCCATAGCACTGGGTCTACCCAGGTCAATATTCTGTCTGATGTGACACCATGGGATTTGTTGAGAATGGTCATTGTCATGTGAAAAATGACTTATTTGGACCCCTACTCTATTCCAGTCAGTATTAACCAGTTTGATATGATTCCACAGGGAATAGGGGTAGAGACTATAAGTTCTGTATATTGGGTCCCAGAGCTGTGAGCTACAGATTGTAAGTTCACTTGCTTAATCATAGGAAGGTAACTAGAGGCCCTCCACCCTTGTTTTTCCTTCTCATGGTGACCAAGCCCAGTGTGGCGGAGGTGACTCAATTACATGGAAAGTCCCTCAACTTATTTTTGTACCTCCGGACCATGGTCTCTTGTCCAATAGGAGCAGGTATCCATCTTATGATCACTTAGTCAGTGGAGATGCCCCATATTTTGCCCAACCTAAGACCCTTTTGCTGACATACCACTTCTAATTGATGCATCCTTTTTGACCCTTAAAGCAAGGTCTATCAATCAATGCAATTCTATATTTTGTAATGCCCCTTTAGAATATTCAAGTATCAAATCTGATATCAAGTCTTATAAAAATAAGGCCCTGGAAGAAGGGGGACATCTCAGATAATGAAGAAGATCTGAGGTCTTTATTAGAGGACCTTTTAATAAAGTACCAATGGCTCAGAGCTCTGCCTCAGTGGGTTTTTTGTTTTTGTTATTTTTCAGATAGGCAGTTATAACCCCACAGGTATCTTCAATCTCAAAATTTTCAGGGGGTACCCCAAACCATCCCTCAATTTCTTTAATAGTTTATTACATGGATCTATTTCTACTTACTCAACCTAAAGTAGTACATTCTTTTATTTGACCTAAATCTACCTCTTTCAAACTTGAGTTCAGTTTTAACTGACATTGACATAGTCACACACACACATATATATACACATATATATGGTTTTTTGTGTGTATACATGCATGTGTATATGTATGCTTAAGCAGTCATTTTTCCAAGTTAAAGGATCTTAACTTTTTATAGACTGTCATTTTCATCTCCCAAAAGTTTTAGTGTGGTTTTAAGCTTTAGTAACTTGAGAAGTATAAATGCTGCACCTACAAAAATTCATTTGAAAGTTAAATTATATATATTTATTTTATACTTATGTTATTACACTTTACACTTATTACTTCAGTTTTGTGAATTTTGAATAATAAATTTTAAATTTGATTTTAACAAAACAAAACACCTTGTCATTATGTATTATGTATGTATAACCATTTCTGGATGACACTTTCTCAGATTGCTTGGTTCCTTTTGCCACCTCAGTCACCTGGTCTATCACCAATAGACTTTTTCTTATGGAATCACATAAAAAAGTTAATGTATACATCAAAACCTTCTTCTTTGGATGATCTTAAGGCAAGAGTTATAAATGCAATTTGGTCATTGAGTAGCAGCTGATAAAAGTTTTTACTTAAGTTCAAAAATTTACTAGAATGATGTATAGCATAAGGCAAGGTTTATATTGAATTTTAATAAGAAACATATCAGTATTTTTAAATCTTAAATGACTAACCTTTCAAATGTTTTTTCTAAGTTTTCAGAATTTATACTCCTGAAGTTATTAAAGCAAAGTAATAAAATAAGGTTTTTAGAAAAGCTCATGGAATCATTAATTTTAGAGTTGGAAGGAAGATTTGGAGACCACCTTTCAAATGTTTTTTTCCAAGTTTGTTGAATTTAAACTCCTGAAGTTATTAAAACAAAGTAATAAAATAGGACTTTTAGAAAAGCTTATAGAATCATTAATTTTAGAGTTGGAAGGAAGATTTGGAGACCATCTGGTCAATCTTCCTTCTCACTTTACAAATGAGGAAACTGATGCCCAAAGAAGGGAAATGATTTTCTTAAGGTTATCAAAGTAATAAAGTAGCAGAGACAAAATTTAAGTCCTGGCTTCTTTCACTACAAAACCAGTGCCCCTCTCTTTATAGACCAGAGCTCAAAAGTATTTCATGGAAGTTTGAAGAAAAGCAAATTTAAGCCATATTAAAGTGCTTAACACAGTGGTACACAAACTCAGGGATCTCATTATCTGAAGAGGTAGTACCAGCTAAAAAATATGAAAGAGTTGGAGAAGAATTTGGGTAAAGCTATAGGATCATAAATATAGAGGTAGAGGTCAATTTTTGAGTCAGCTGCTCCATTCCCCCTTGTTTGACATATTAGGAAATGGAGGCCCCAAAATAGCCAATGGACTTGCTTGGGTCACAGAGGAATTAAGAGAAGACACACTGACTCACAGCTTCCTGACTCCAAATCTAGGATTCTTTTGCTCTTCTGGAGTGGGCTGTGTACCCATACATTATGTATGGGCAAACCTAGGGCAATCTAAGCCTGCCCCAAGCTCAGAGTTGATTTGACTTTTGATGTTAAACCATCTGTTCATCAATTCAGTTCTTACTGAACTCCTAAAATGTGACAAACCAAGACACAGGATTTAAAAAGAACTATATAACATTATTCTCTCTCCAGAGAAATCTAATCTTCAGGTATAATGGAAAGAGAACTGGACTCAGGGTTTGAGACCTGATTCAAGAGTTCTTAACCTCATAGGGAGGCAAGATGGCGAGCGAGAGCAACGACTCACCTAAGGTCTTGGACAAACTCCTTCAGATACATCTGAAAGGAGAATCTGACCAAATTTTGGAGGTGCAGAATCCAGTGGGAGACAGACTGTGGCGGATTCGGAGGCCAGGACAGACTGGAAGGTCCACGGGAAGTATCTGTTCCGTGGGGGTGAGCCCACAGCACACAGTGCAGCGCATCCAGCACAGTGGAGCAGGAGAGCCCCGGGAAACCTGAGAACAGCAGGCAGAACTGGCAGAGCGGCAGCCGAGGGTGGGAGACCAGCAAAACTGAGCCAGTAACAGCCACTGAGCACCAGTTATCAGCACAGCAGCTCCTAAGACTTTTAGCCCATTGGTAAACTTTGGTAAGTCACCTACTTGAACTTCCTGGAGCCAGGATGGTGGAGTGATCAGTAAATGCTCTCTCCTCCCCCCTTGATGCCCATAAAAGAATCATAAAATATTTCCCCAGAAAAATCAACAGCAGAGGGGGCCAATAGTCTCATAACACCTGAGGCTAGGTAAATAGCTAAGGGGGGATTCCTCCTACTGTGGTGGAGGCAAACTGTAAGGACAGAGGACCCAGGGTGGAAAAAACTCGCACTAGGACTAGCACTTAGTGCCAGGAGAGGGGCCTCAGGAGGGGTGGAAACTCACATTAGCATCTAGACATGCCTCAGCACTCCAGGGTAAACAGGAAGACAACGGGGCAGCTGTGACCACCATCCCCTGAGCTTGCCTTTGCCTCAGTGCAGCTGAGGAGCTTTCCCCATGACCAGACCACCCCTCCCGCACACTTAACAAGCTAACCCCAGGGCTGATCAGGGAAACACAAAACAAAAACCTGCTCTTAGCTTTTTCACACAAGTCAGCTCAATACCAAGTTCTGCAGCTTCTAACTGAAAGAACCAGAAGCCACAACACACAATCAACATCATGAACAAGAAAAAGCAAAATAAGCACAAAAAACCATAGACTCTTTCTATGGGGATAAGGACCAAATTAAAAATACCAAAGCGGTCAGTACTGAGACTGTACTTCCATCTGAAACTTCAGAAGGGACTATGAACTGCTTGCATGCACAAACAGCTCTCCTGGAACAGCTGAAGAAGGAAATAAAAGAAAAACTGGCCAATGATTTTAAAAGTATAAAAAAAGAATTCACTGATGAGAACATCTCTTTGAAAAGGAAAATTGAACAAATGGAAAAGGAAGTACAAAAATTAACTGGAGAAAATAACTCCTGAAAAGGAAAAATTGGACAGATGGAAAAGGAGATGCAAAAGTTAACTGAAGAAAACAATTTGATAAAGATTAGAATTGGGCAAGTAGAAACTAATAACTCAATGAGACAGCAAAAATCAGTCAAACAAAATCTAAAGAATGAAAAGATATAAGAAAATGTAAAATATCTAATTGGAGAAACAAGTGACCTGGAAAATAGGAGAGAAAATTTAAGAATTATTGGCTTGCCAGAAAGTCATGATGAAAAAAAGAGTCTGTACAATATCTTCTAGAAAATCATCAAGGAAAACTGCCCAGAAGTGCTAGATCTGAAGGGCAAAATAGTCATCAAAAGAATCCACCGTTCACCTCCTGAAAGGGATCCCAAACTCAAAACCCCAAGAAATATCGTTGCCAAATTCCAGAACTATCAAGTGAAAGAGAAAATACTACAGGCAGCCAGAAAGAAACTATTCAAATATCGAGGAGCTACAGTCAGGATCACATAGGACCTTACAGCTTCTACCTTAAAAGATCAAAGGAATTGGAATCCAATATTCTGTAAGGCAAAGGAGTTGGGACTGCAACCAAGGATCAACTACCCAGCAAAGTTCAGGATAACATTTCAGGCAAGGAGATGGTCATTCAAAGAAGTAAGGGATTTCAAGACCTTTCTGACAAGAACATCAGAACTTAATAGACAATTTGATCTTCAAATGCAAGTCTCCACAGAGGCATAAAAAGGTAAATGGGGGGAAAGGGGAGGAGAAAAAAAGGAAAAAAAACAAAACAAATTTGTTACTCAATTTGGGCAAACTGTTTACCTCCCTATAAGGGAAGATGATACCTATTAATCTTGAGAATTGTGCATCTATTATGAAATATAAAAGGGATACACACAGAGGGAATGGGTATAAAGTAAAGGATGTCATGTTAAAAATATGATTTAAGTAAGCAAAGGGATTGTAACAGGTGGTATGAAAAGGAGGAAGCAGAAAAGGGTAAATTACATCACAGGAAGAAGTACAAAATTATAATAGAGGGGAAGAGGGGAGGGAGATGAGCATTGTTTGAGAGGTACTCTCATCTGATTTAATTCAAGGAGGGAACAATAAACTTAAGTAGATAATCCTAACTAGCTCTATAGGCAGTAGGAGGGGAAGGGGGAAGAAAGGGGAGGGAAGCTAAAAGGGAGGGAAGAAGCAATAAGGGTAAAGGGGAGTAAAAGGGAGAGGGGCTTAAAAGAAGGTAGGGAAGGCTGCAGGAGGTGGTGGTGAAAAGTAAAAACTGTTTAGGAGGGGAAGGGAGACAGGAGAGCTAAAAGCACAAATGGTGGGAAAGAGGAAGGAGGGAAATACACAGACTGTAATCACAACTGTGAATATGAATGGAATGAACTCTCCCATAAAATGGAGACAGCAGAATGGATTAAAAGCCATAATCCAACAATATGTTGTTTACAAGAAATATATTTTAAATGGGGGAATACACACAGGTTAAAGGTCAAAGGTTGGAGCAGAATATATTGTGCTTCACCTGATGCAAGAAAAGCAGGAGTAGCAATCCTAATCTCAGACAAAGTAAAAGCAGAAATAGATCTAATCAAAAGAGATGAGGGTGGAAAATATATCCTGCTAAAAAGTACCATAGACAATGAAGCAATATCATTACTAAACATGTGTGCTCCAAGTGCTACAGCATCCAGATTCTTAGAGGAGAGGTTGGGGAAGTTGAAGGAAGAAATAGACAGCAAAACTATACTAGAGGGGGACCTCAACCTCCCTGTCTCTGAACTAGATAAATTTAAACTCAAAATAAACAAGAAAGAGGTTAAGGAGGTAAATAAAACTCTGGATAAGGTATATATAATAGATCTCTGGAGAAAATTAATGGGGATAGAAAGGTATATACCTTTTTCTCAGCAATACATGGCACATATACAAAAACTGACCATGTACTAGGACATAAAAACCTCACAATCCAGTGCAGAAAGGCAGAGATAATCAATGCATCCTTCTCAGATCATAACGCAATAAAAATTACATGTAATAAAAGGCCATGGAAAGATAAACCAAAAATCAATTGGAAACTAAATAATCTAATCCTAAAGAAGGGATGGGTTAAAGAAGAAATTATAGAAACAATCAACAACTTCATTCAAGAGAATGACAATAAGGAGACAACCTCCCAAATCTTATGGGATACTGCAAAAGCAGTTCTTAGGGGAAGTTTTATATCTTTGAATGCCTACATAAATAAAATAGAGAAAGAGGAGATCAATGACTTGGGCATACAG
>JAQQSK010015358.1:0-10809 GCA_028658325.1 Potorous gilbertii
TATATATACAATCACATACATACATATATATATACAATATATATAATCACAAAAAAGATTATATATACATGTATGCATGTGTGAATATGTACACACATATGTAAACAGTCACCAAACAGATTATACACATATATGTGCACATGCATATACAGATGTATATACACATATAATTACCAAAATGGATTGGATATACACACATATGTGTATATATACACACACATACAGAGAGAGAAAGAAAGAAAAGAAGAAAGGAAAAAGAAAAGAAGAAAGAGAGAGAAATTGAAAGAAAGTGAGAGAGAGAATGGAAGCAGAGCCAAGTAACAGAAAATCATGGGTGGAGTGTGGTCCTATCCTTTCAAAATGGCACCAAGAGCATTAAAACTCAGAATGAGCTGAGGCTGGCAAGGGAATCTAAGGACAGTAAAAAGGGGTTGGATTTGTTTTGGTTTTTAGCAATACTGAAAGAAAAGGAGAATCAAAGAAGGAAGAGGACTTCTGCTTGAGTGGATGGGAGGGACGACTATAATCTACAACAGAGAGAAGGCAGAAGGAGAATGAATTTGAATTGGAAATGACAGAACAAAAATGATCAGAAGGGAATTGATAAGTGTTGAAGAAAAAAGTATTAATACTAAGACTGTACTCTGCAATTTAGGCTCAAGTCTTCCAGAAAAAAAATTTTTTGAAATGTAATTTAACATTAATCTAGCTTAGAGACAGAAATGTCCAGACTAGCAACTTCCTCCAACATGACTTCTTGCCAAAAGGCAAAGTCAGGTAGCATTTATAGGAACCTTGAACATGGTAAAGATCACAGCTTGGGTGCTCTTCCAGAATTACTGAGAAACCAAGTCTCTTTCCCATTCCCTCTGCTTCACTCCGAGAGTTCAGCCAAGGGATCTTCTCGTTCTGTGGATACCTCAATTCTTTTTCAGTGGAGAAGGGTGAATCCTAGCACTAATCACTTCAGATGGGTGGGGAGAATAAAGAGTTAAGTTTAGTTATTACCCTTAATCCATTTTCCTAAGAAAAGCCTTTTTGTCCTTGACCTATTACCCATTTTTCCAGGGGGCTTTTCCAAGGATTTTGGAAAGAAATTTTTAGAGCAGAGAAATATTACTTAATTTTTCTAGACAAACTTGAAAAGAGGTTTTTCAAAGGGATTTTACAAGACCCAGGATAAGTGAGGTGATAGATAATATAAGAACATTTGTCTGTTCAAAATAAATTTAAGTCACCAGGACAAGCTAATTCTTTAGGCCCTAAAAGAATCGGCAGATGTGATTATTGAGCCAATTCAAAGATATTTGAAAAGCCATGGAGAAGAGGAAAGATACTGCAAGATTGTAAAATGTTAAATGACCTATTTTGAAAAGAAAAAAAAAGGAAGGCAAAAAAACAGACTGCCAAGTCTGGGACAGTGAGTTTGACTAAAATTTCTTGAAAGGTCTAGAACACATTACGACGTGATGGTTGGTGCACATTTAGAAGGATGATGATGAGGAGGGTAATAACATTTTTGTTGAGGTTACTATATGCCAGGCTCTGTGCTAAAGCTTTACAAATGTTATCTTATTTGATTCTCATAACAACCCTGGGAAGGAGGTGCTATTATCATTTCTATTTTACAGAAGAGGAAATTAGGGCAAATAGAGGCTATACAATTTACCCAGTGTCCACAAATGGTAAGTATCTGAGCCTAGATTTCAACTCAGGTTTTTCTCTAGGTCCAGGGCTCTGTCCAGTGCCCTAGGAAACTGCCCAATAATTAAGAGGAGCCAGCATGGTGGCTTCGTCAAGTATATGTCATACTCAATGAAAATTATTTCCTATTTTTGGGGGAGGCAGGATTACTAAGCTGGGATACCAAGGGAATACTAGAGATACAGTTTTCCCAAATTTTAGCAAAGCATTTTAGGGGGCAGTTGGGTGGCACAGTGGATAGAGTAATGGGCCTGGAGTCAGAAAGACACAAATTCAAATTCAACCTTGGACACACTAGCTGTGTGACCCTGAGCAAGTCTACCTTCAGTTTGCCTTAATCCACTGAAGAAGGAAATGGCAAACCACTCTGGCATCTTTGTCAAAAAAACATCATGGACAGTATGAGTTACCCACCAGCCCTTCCATTACAGGGCAGAAGAGACTAAGGAAGGGAGGATGTTTTGAGTATCCAAGGTAGGGTTAGTAGGATGGAGATGAGATTAGAAGCCATCAATTTATCCTGAGAGGGGCATCTTATTCTGTGGATATGAAACCCCGCAGAACTGCAGATTCAGTGATTCGAATAAAGGCAGATACCATGATACATTGGAGCCAATTGTCTGGACAGCTGATTGTTAAAACTTCCAGTGGCAGCATGTACACCTGGGAAATCAGCAAACACTAAAAATAAGGGCTTGATTTGTTGTACAGCTGGTCATCTAGTCTTGAGAAAGTAACAGTGAAAATGCCAATAATGCATATTCATTTTAAAATTGTATGTACATTTTTTCAGAGAGTCAGTTATTAAACATTTACCCAACATATTCTTGTATAAATAGGGCAGCTAAGTGGATAGAGCAGTGGGTGTGGATTCAAATTCAGCCTCAGATATTTACTAGAAAGTCACTAAACCCTGTTTCCCTCAGTTTCTTATCTGTAAAATGATCAGGAGAAAGAAATGGCCAAGCAGTCCAGTATCTTTGCCAAGAAAACCCCAAATAGGATCAGGAAGAGTCAGACATGACTGAAACACCTGAACAACAACACAGAGCGCTTTAAGGTTAACAAAGAACTTTACCAATAGTATCTCATTTTATTCTCAGCAACCTGGGTAGTTGGTGTTATCGTTATCTCCATTTTACAGGTGAAAAAACTGAGGCAGACAGAGTTGAAGTGAGGACGAGGGTCGCACAGCTAGTGAGTTGTCTGAGGCAGGTTCTAGACTCAGGTCTCTGTGACTCGGGCCAGCGGGGTCTCCAGTTGGTCACCTCGCCAGTCTGTTACGATGACAAAGGCATGAGCCTGAGTGCCTCCCCAAACAGCGGACAGGTCCTGGGGCTGTCATCTGTCTCTCTAACCCCATCTGTTTCTGTGCCTTGATCTCTGTGCACCTGTCTCTCCGGCTTCATATCTGTGACTCTCTCTGTCTCTGTGACTCTGTCCTTCCCCTCTGTGGGGCAGACCACGGCTGTGTGTATCCCTGTCTCTGGGATGGTCTCCACTTCTGTCTCTGTCTCTGGGTGCCATCTCTGCCTCCAGCACAGAAAGGCTCCTCCTGCCTCGTCCTTTGGGGCTCAGCACTGGGACCTCCTCCCCCCGGGGTGGAGGCAGGAGTGGGGCTGCTTCCCAGAAGGCCTTCTGTTGAGAATGTCTGGCAAGGAGGGCTTCCCTACACTTTCTCAACTGGCCCTGTCTGCCAGGGGAGGAGACTCTAGGCTCCGAGCCTGGGCAAAGGCTATTTCTTTCCCGATGAGTGGAGGAAGGGCTTGAGAACCCTAGCGAAAACACAGAGGAGACATGGGGTGTTCCCGCTGCTTACTGTACTTAAGCTTTGCTGATGCTGGACAGATTAAAGGATCCACCCCAGGAAGCTCCAGCAGCCAGTTTCCCAATGTTCCTTCATCTGGGCTCAGAGTGACTGTGGTTTAGGTTTGCACGCCCTCCCCCCGCCTGCCCCCAGCTCCCCTCAGTAGGTTCCTTTTGTTGTTGCTAAATCCCCTCCAACCTCCCCTTAAAATCGCCAGCAGAGCCGAGTGGAATTCAACACCCAAACAGTCACACAAAGCCCAGAATTAATAGCTGGCTTTGTCTGGGCACAGATGTTTCGCAGCTTGGAGAATGGGGCGAGTTTTTCCTGCTACTTGAGTTAACTGTGCTGACTCCAAGCTTGGGCCGCCCCAGGCTGGGGACTGACGGAGAAGAAAGAGAGGAAAAAGAAGGGAGGAGGAGAGATAGAAGGGGGAGTGAGAGAGAAGAAAGCCAAGGAGGACATGGAAAAAGAGGAGGAAAGAGAGGGGAAAATGAAGAGAAAGAAGAAAGGCATGGGGACGGGGGTGGGGGAAGTGGACTGGGTAGGGAAAGAGGAGGAGGAAGAAAAGGAAACAGAGACAGAGAGTAAGAGAGAGGAGCCAGGTGGCTTTCCATTGGGGATAGCTATGCACATCTCCTGAGCCAGGGTCAGATTCATGTATTAACTCGCAAACACACAGGGCAGTAACCTGTCTATTGTGTCAGGTGGTCATCTCAATCAGTCAGTAAATAAGCATTTATGCTGGGGATACAAAGTAAGGCAAAAACACTGTCCCTGACTACAAAGGGGTGTGTGTGTGTGACATATACGAATAATTAGGTACACATAACATATAAATGTATGTGTGTGTGTATATATATACTCATATACACATATAATAATTTGGGGGGGCTGGGGGAAGTGTGCTGCAGAAGGTGGGAGTTAAGCTGAGTCTAGGAGGAGGATGGGAAAGCCAGAAGCTGGAGGTGAGGAAGGAGAGTCTTCCAAGCCTGGGCCAATGAAAAGGCTCAGTGATGAGATGGAGAATCTCTAAGTGTCAGCATCTGTTGATCACCAGAGTCCTCAGAGAAGAACAGTGGAGAGAGATAGATGAGATTTCGGGGCCTTTAAAGTCCTTCCCAATCATCACCAGACTCCCTAAAAGGACTTAGGTCCACAGGACATGTGCCTCTGTTTTCCCTCTTTACCTGGATGAGCCCAACATTACCCCCTGCTCCCCCAGAACCTAAACTCCAAGACAGGCATTAATAGGTAGAACCAACAAAACATGGAACAAGAGAGGTGGGGAGAAGGAACCAGAGGGGTTTGGATCGAAAAAAATGAGGTGGGGGAGAGGACAGGGAGACAAGCCAGAGTGCAGAGTTAATATTTTCCTTCTGTACTGGGAGGTTCCCTCCTAAATAGTTGGCCTGAGCACACTGAGCTGTGGGATATTCACATGTAAGCCAAACATGCTAAATGTGGGCTAGTGACATGTAATCCAAGTGTGCTAATCTGTGAGCTATTGATATGTAACCCTCCCATACTAAGCTCCGAGACAGTCGTATGTGAACCAAGCCCCCTGAGCTGTGCGATAATCACATAAGAGGAGCTGAGCATGCTAAACTGTGACCAATGCACATGAGCTGAGCATGCTAAATGATGGGAAAATCACACGTGAGATGAGCATACTGAGTTATGAGACAGCCCATCACACATGAGATGACTGGGAAAGAAGGGAAAAAGCCTACTATGTGCCAGGCACTATGCTAAGAGATTACAAATACCCTCACAACAACCCTTTGAAATAGGCAGCTCATAGATGAGGAAACTGAGACAGACCGAGTTTAAGTGACATGTCCAGAGTCACATCGTAAGTATCTGAGGCTAGATTTGAATTCACGTCTTCCTGACTCCAGCCTGGGTGCTCTATCTGCTTCATCATCAACTAGGTGTATAAACAAAACTTTGTGGTAAGCCCCCATGAGTTGACCACTTAACTGCATATGAAATGAGCTGAGGACACTGAACTGAAATAGCTGAATTGTAGGTGAACATATATGAAATACTAACATGCAAAATAGGTGGGATACCAAACACGGCTGGTCAGCGTGCCTGGAATGCACTCCCTCCAACTCCAGTGAAAATTCCACCTCCTCCAGGAAGCCTCCCAAACCCCAATTCATTCCAGTGCCCTCCCCCTTAATTATTTCCTATTTATTCTGTCTACAACTTGCTTTATACTCCTTGGTTTGCATGTGGTCTCCCCCATTAGATTCTTAGCTCCTTGAGGGCAGGAAATGTCTTTTGCCTTTTTATTTTTTATATCCCCAGCCCTTAGCAAAGTGCCTGGCATATAGTAGATGCTTAATAAATGTTTATTGATTAACTGATTGATTGAGGAAAGCATGATCAGTAATGTGTATGGCTGTTTTCCTTTCATTCTTCCTAGTTCTGATTTCCTCCAGAAAGCTGGGCTTACAGATGACAGCTTCCCACAAGAAATTAGGCCTCCTGTTGCAGAGGGCATCTAACCTGCGGGGCCTGAAGAAAAGCTAGCTCACAGCTAGGCTGCTAGAATCATTCAGGCCCTACCAGCCACATGTTGGTGACCATGATGATCAGAGCGGCCTGGTTCCCAGGAATGCCTCTGCTCTCGGATGACTCTGTGTATGGGGACTGGGGGTGGGGGTGGGGGGGTCAACCTGGAGCCAGCAGGCCTCTGAGGATTGAAGGAGATCCTGACTTTCCTGGGCACTCACATCCTGCTGTTGTCTGTTTCTGGTGTCTTTCCATACTGGATGCTCCCTAAGCGGCCAGCTGAATGAGCAGGCATGTCATCACTAGTATGAGGCCATAGATGGCTTTCCCTGTGAGCCCCAATACTTACCAACTGACCAAGTCACTAAACCTTAGCAAGTTTCAGTGGATATGGTAATTATTTACTGATAGGATTATTATGAGAAAAGTTCTTTGTATACCATAAAACAACATAGAAATGGGAGTTATTATCATTCTCTATCAACCTGTTTTGTGGCTTTCTTCCACACATGTCCTTCCATTCTTGAATAGTCTGTGTTTTCAGTACTAGCTTCTGCATTGGTTCCTTGCCTATGGGACCCTCCTGAGTCGCTGAGAAGAGAACTGAGCTAGGTTCCGGGCCCAGTCCCATAAGTTGGATAGTCTTGAGTATAGAATTTGACATCTTTAGTCTTCAGTTTTTCTGTTTGTAAAATAGGGGTGATATCAGCCATACTACTAGTCAGGGCTGAGGTCACCACTGATAGATAGGTAAGGGCTCTGGATAGAATGTGGGACTGAGAGTCAGGAAGACTTTGAATTCAAATCCTGCCTCAGGCACTTAGGAGCTGTGTGACTTTGGGCTGGTCATTTAGCCTCTCTCTGCCTCAGTTTCTTCATCTGTAAAGTGGGGATGATAGTAGCATCTACCTCTCAGGATTGTTGGATCAAATAAGATAACATATACAGGACTTTTATGCCCCTTAAAGCTGGCTATTATTATTAGATATAAAGCACTTGGAAAAAGTTCCAAGGTTGGTGCAAAAGTCAAGCATTATTTTATCACAATGCCTGTGGAGACCTAACGACAAAGCCTTGGTGGCTGATTGAAGAAAACACTAATAATGGGTTTCTCTGGGCATCTGTTTAACCTCTTAAACCAAGGCCAGAATAGAGGAAATATGGACTGTGTTTCTTGTCCTGGCTGTAACTAGCTTGGTCACAGGCTGACTCTCCCTTCTCAAAGGCTCAGTTTCTCTATCTGCAAAATGGGAATCATAAGGCTAGACCTTGCCCTCCTATCTAAGTCTCTGAAAAGGAATTAAATCACTTGAGCAAGGCACCATGTGGTCCTCAAAGGAAGTATTGTGAATTTGGAGAATTCTTTTTCATCATTTCTATTATTATTTTTAATTAATCTGGCTGTAACACATGGAGGCTTGGGCATCCGCCAAACGCATCTTAATAACTTTCCGTGGAGACAGACATTTCCTGGTTGGATTATTAGAATCATTACACTCATTTGATCAGGAATTCTTAAACTGGTGTTTGGGAAGTTTAAAAAAATATTCTGATAATTGTATTTCAATACTACAGGTTTCCTTTGTAATCCTACTCATTTATTTTATGCATTTAAAAACATAATTCTGAGACAGGGTCCCCAGGCTTCATCAGATTGCCCAAAGAATTTATTCATGACACAAAAAAGGTTTAGAACCTCTGTTCCAAGCGTTTTCCAGCTTGAAAAATTCTATGTTTCTATTACAATTAATGGATATTTTAGGGCATGGGGTATGTGTGTGTGTGTATGTGTGCACGCACATGTATAGGGACAGACATGTATGGGTGTTCCTCTACGTTTGAGTCATTAAATTTTTCATGTTCCTTTAATTTTTTTTGTTCCCCCCACTCCATTTTTTACCTTCTAGGAACAGCAATTATAAAGGCCAGGGATCTAGAAAACAGTTTCCCATTGTTCCAGTCTTCATCTTCTTGAGTTGTCACCTGTGTTCTCCCAGAAGTTTTAATGATTGCTAATTTGGGCCTATAATCCCACACCCTTATGGCCAGTAACATTCAGTCTATTGAAGCTTTTTGTTTCCTCCCACCACCCTCCTCCATCAACCCCCCAACCACCCCTGCCCCCTCTTTCTCCCATCTGAGCCATGGGTGGTAATACAATCCACTCAGCTTCTTGTCCCCAGGAATAATAAGGTCAGCCTCCACCCTTCCTCACCTCCCATCCAGTACAAGGTCAAGGACAACCCCACCAGCCCACCACAAGCCCTGTATTTGTCCTTCCAGGACTGCGACAGATCATGGAAATCTGGTTTTCCTCCTCACCACCACCACCATCACCATCTGATCCTGCTTTCCTTCACTTTGACAGGCTCAGGGACACCCAGACCGAGGAGTGGGACATGCCTTATTAGATCCCAGAGCCTCCCACCCCCAGTCCATCCCTCATTCCACCTCTCTTCAGCCCCTGACAAGCCTGAGAGCCCAGACTATGGTTCAGGGTCCTTTCTGCAGGCTGGTTTTAAACAACTCCGTCAAAGCGGCTCTTGTCATCTCTGTTGAGCCTCATAATTTTTTCAGTATGAAGGCAGAGATAAAGGAGTAATTTGTTCTACACACATAGATTCCATAAGTCTGTGTTTAGACTCCATAATCCCCATCCCAGACTCATATTAGTGACTCCCCCCCAGCCCCCCTTCCTGCCTGGTATATTGGAGGTTGGAGAGTCCTAGACAGGAAACAGTGGCCTCTCCAAAGCACAGTTGGGGAAAGCACTAACTCCATCACCTCTACGAGCCCCTCATTTGAGAGGCCCAGGATGGGTCTTGAAGGTTGTCAGAAAAAACCTCACCACTAACAAACCCTGTAGGCCCTGTCTCAACCCTAGTGCTCCACCCCAACTCTTGGAGATATTGCCTCAAACTTCAGGTGGAGGGGGACATATAGGTCTTCCCCACTAAATTCCTGCTCCTTAGATGCAGGAAGCCAAGCCTCAACAAGTGAAAGACCAAGAGAAGGGTGAAATATGTTCCTACGCATCAAAATAGGGGAGAGGATCATCCTGAAGCAAGTCATGTTGGCTTCCAAAGGGAATTCAGAGACCCATTAATTCACCCAGATCAGAGTTCATTTCATCAAGATTCTGGGGCCATTGAGGGTGGGTGGAGTGAAAGGATGACAGAGGTAAATCATATTCTTTGGAGAGGCGTTCACTTTGGGTTACCTGAATGTATTTACAATGTGCCATTTCAGGTGATACCAACCCAATTAAGAGAGGTAAATTGCCAAAGTTGGGGGTGACGTTTCCCAACCCACCCCCAAACTCTGACTGGGGCATGTCCCACATAAAATTGTTGTCAGTCATCTTTCTTCTTTCTGTCCCCTTTCCACTGTTTTCTTCTACTCCTCACCCTTATTCCTTCTCTGCCCCCACCCCCATTCAGGCGCCCAATGTCTTGTTCTCCCAGCAGAGCAAGCAATCTGATAAACTAATTCGTACTAAAGTATTAATGACTCAATATTGATACTCCTCTTAGAGATGCTTCCATTTATTTTTGAAAGAAGAGTCACAGAAAGGGGGCTAATGTTTAACCCGAATCAACAAAATTTATAGGTAGAATTTCAGGCATAGTTAAGGTATAGTAGGGTGTAGAGACTTGGGGGAAGACACATTTTCCCAACATCACTCAAATTACAACACACAGGCAATTGTCTATGCTTACTAGGCTGCTGCCAACCTCCCCACTTCCCACATTCATTGGTTCTGTGATAATTCTCAGGATTTGGCCACAGTGATTGGTGACTCAGACCTCTTGTTGAGAGGCAACATAAGGACTTGAAGGGGACCAGAGCCCTTGAATTCTCATGAGTTCTGCTTCCATGTTTAGTTAAGCTCATCATCATACTCCTTTCCTTCCATGGGAGCCTTAGAAAATACGGGGGAGAGGGAGGGGATATATAAAATTCTAGCCAAATATTTGCTGTGGATTGTTTTTGTGAAAAAGGTTTTCTAATCACTTGTGTTCAGGTTGCTATCCCGAATTCCAGAGAGAAACCACAGCTGTCACTCTCTGCTTTTTACCCTAAAGGTCCAAAAATGTATCTTATTGGACTTTTAATCTTCCTTAATTCTAGTGCCTTCCCTCTGCTGATTATCTCTGATTTAGTTCATCTATATTATTGTTTGTACAGTTGTTTCCATGTTGTCTTCCCCTTTAGACTGCCTTCTCTTGTATATATCCCCAGTGCTAAGCACAGTGCCTGGCCCAAACTGAAACCCCTAATTTATAAAAACTCTAGAACGGAATGAAAAGCAGGATGCATTTGAAAGGACATTGTGGGGGGAAAAGGCACCAGAGTCTCCACTTTATCTGCATTAGGGCAGAGTCTGTTTAAATATAACTTTACAAACCAGGATTAGTTCTAAGTAAATTATGAAGAAGGCAAAATTTGTCTCCTACACCCTATCTCCTCATATCCTGTATATTTTCCTCTGATCACCAGGAGCTCTCCACATGGCACTCCACTTCTCCCAGTAGTGTGCCGAATGGTCCAATTTTTTGTCCTTCCTTCTTGCTGTCATTTCAGCCAGCTACCGAAGGGTTAGGATATGACCAACCAATTCCCATTAAGGTGTTAAAAAGATTAAAGACAACTTAATATTACCCCACCTAGGAGCATTTGGATTTTAAAAGAGGCAGCCTGGAGAGAGAAATGCTTAAAGAGAATTATTCTGTAAGGGGGAATTTGAAGGTATTTGCTAAGTAGAGTAGATGGGG
>JAQQSK010015359.1:0-10807 GCA_028658325.1 Potorous gilbertii
AGAGGCAGATTGGGGCTTGACGTTAGGAAAATCTTTCTTACGTCAATAATTATAGTTGCACAAGAGCAGAAAGGGCTGCTTTGGGAAGGTTAGTTTATTATCCAGGATGACTACTTGCAAGCAATGTTGGAGAAGAGATTCTTAGTCAAGTAAGAGCTGGATCTGATGAAATTTGAGATCTCTTCCACTTCTGAGATTCCTCAAGGAGGAATGAGATTGTAATACCAAACTACAATTGATGGCAAGGGTATGAAACATATAAAAAAAACCTGATTTATCACTATCAGACCGTATGAATATGTAAAGTTACTCAGATATAGTTGATTCATTGAATAATAGCTAATAATAATAGCTAGTATTTATATAGCACTTTAATAAAATCAACCCTTCCTTCCAGACACATAAAAAAACCCCAAAACTTCCCAAACAAGAGAAATTGTATTCTTTGTGAGTTCTATTTAGGATATATCACATTTGTAGTATTTTGTTCCATGCCAGACACCACATTTTACAAAGGATATTGACAAAACAGAACATATCCAGAAGGGGAAGACCATGATAGCAAGATGACTGAAGATAATGTTGCATGAGGAATGGTTGAAGGAATGAGGGATGCTTCCTTCCTTTCCTAAGTCTATTTTTTGGAAGAACTCTCAGTAGACTAAATTTCTCTTCCTGTTTCAAAGCTCTCTCCCCTGGATAACTTCCCTTTAAAGGGCTCTTTCAAAAGCATCTCTAAGCCTCAGAATTTTGATGGAGCTGAGATGATATGTACTCAGACCTATGAATGGCAACAACTGAAGTTACTGGCTCTATCTGCTTCCTCTTAACTTCTTTCAGATAATTTATCACTCAAATATTATATTACCACCCCACCTCAAAACCTGAGGATTATTTTTTCTAGTATATTCATTATATGTTGCAGAGTGAAAAATACTTTGCAAGAACTTCCTCCAAAGATCTTTCCCTCTAAGTCTAAGTAAATGACTTCATATGTTATGACCAAAAAAACCCAAAACATCACCTGATGTTCAGTTTTCACATACATCATTGTGGTTTGGTTTATTCATTGGAGGACTAAATTCAAAACTCTTCCAGCTTGGTAGTACCTTATGAAGCTCGTGCTCCAATAGCTTAGCCTATTGGAAGGGTCACTTCCATGTCATTTTAAAGCTACTCTTTGTCCATAATTTAATAATAATCCATGTCGTGATCAGAGAAAGAGTTTCGTTTTCCTATAATATATATAGCCCAGAATATATAGCAAATAACAGACAGTTCTTCCCCCAGTGAAGCCAGGAAAGTATAATGGAAGAAAACCAGGCACTGACTTGCCTGTCACTACTCCTGTAACAACATCACAGAATACACTTCAGACAGGAGAGAGAACGACAGATGGGACTGAGGTCTGGATTTTGAAGCCTTCGCTCTGGTTATGTTATCTTTTTTCTCTGATTCACATGACTGCCATTCTATGAGGAAACAGCCAACCAAAAAAAAAAAATTTTCTTGAAAATGGAAGTCAGTGTGGACAGAGAAGGAAAGAATGATCTGCATGATTCTCCTCCCTAGGGTAACCCAGTATAGGCTATTACATACTCAGCCACCCTGTAAAGTCTAGGACAGAGGACGCCGAGTCATTCTAATAAATGGTGCATTTGTGCTAATAAATTTGTCCAGGTGTGTTTGTCCTAATAAAAACATAAACATATAATGGGTGTTTTCCATCTTATTAAAGTTAATTAGTTCCCCTAAAACAGTCTAATGCTACAGATTAGTATAAAATTCTCCTTTCCCATATTCTCTTTTCCAATCTTGGCAGGGAGGGGGGAGGGGAACAGAAGAGAGGAAGGAGTCAAATAAATCAAATGTCTCTATTTATGTATTTAATGTGACAATATATGTATGGATATATGGATAATTTTTAACATAATTTTTTATAAATTATGGACAAAGAGTAGCTTTAAAATCAGAGTAATAGCTTTCCTATTTCATCTGCTATTCTGAAGATGAAATGAAATTATGTATACAATTTGAAAACTGTAAACCAATCTACAAATATAAGCTATTAGTATAATTAATAATAACATGGGAATAACTAGCTTGAGGTTAGCATCTTTTCAGGAGTGTAATCAACTTCATTCACTTCATTTATTGATGCCATTCAATCTATTTTCAGGCTTCACGTGTCATCTTAATATTTGGATGATGATTCAAAGTTCCATCTCCAGCTCCCATATGTCTGAAGAGCTCTAGTCCAGCATTTCCAACTCTCTTCTGGATCCTCTCCCTCTGGATATCCCACTGACTGCTCAAGCTCAACATATCCAAGATTGAACTCATTAACTTCTCCCTTATAACTTTTCCTCCTCTGTTGTTGTCACCAGTAACCCCTAGTCATTCATGTTCAAAACCTTTCAGGAGGTATCCTTGACTTTCACCTCTTACTCCCCTATCTAATCAGTTGCCAATTGCTTTTTAATTCTGTCTCTAAAATACCTCTCTCCTCCTTTCGCCACCCTAGTTGTGCATGTATGCATAAATACATGTACAAGTAGACACATCTGTGTGCTCATGTAAGTTTGCATATAGAGGTACATATATATATACACACACATTCATATTTAAGCAGCTTCTCTTAAATTCCTCTAAAATTAAGATGAATGGGGATGGGACTTGGCCTGTGGTTGCTTTAGTATTAGGAACTCCCTCTTTCACCGCAGATCAAGGCTTTCTTTGTAATTTATAGTTTTAAAGAGTTTTAAAGAGTTGCCTAGTGGCACTGAGAGGTTAAGTATTTTGCTCAGGGTCACAACCTATTTGTGTAGGTGATGGTTAAATTCAGATCTTCCAGGATCCACAGCTCGTGATTTTGTATACTATAATA
Source organism: Potorous gilbertii (assembly GCA_028658325.1). Lineage (NCBI taxonomy): Eukaryota > Metazoa > Chordata > Mammalia > Diprotodontia > Potoroidae > Potorous > Potorous gilbertii. The sequence continues at coordinate 2,888 of JAQQSK010015359.1, forward strand.
TCTTATCTCTCAATATTAAAATATTACCAGTTACCAGAATCTCTACCTTTGCTTTTTCTTGATGAAGTTTCTACTATGTAAGCACATATCTTGTTACTTAACCTTCAGACACAACTTCTTCCCCTCCCCCTATACACATACTCATATATAGACAAACTGACACACCTTTTACCTTGTCCAGTAAGTAAGTATTCTGGCCCACTATTGGTAAAGACCATTGTATCTTTATTTCTAGTCATCAAAAAAGGGGTTGGGCTAGAATTGTGGATATTGAATATTAAAAATCACCTAATGCAAACATCTCATTTTGAAGTTGAGGAAACTGAAATTGAACTGAGTTGCACACAGTCACATGGTGAATTGCTACAGTGAAGAAGGTCTGTTTCAACTCTAACTATGGATAGAGGTGCCAAGGCCTTGGTAGAAATGCCATAGCCTAATGTTTAAAGTAAAAATAAGAAGAATGGGTGGAAATTACAAAAAGACTAATTCATATGTGATGTCAGAAAAAAAACTTGTCACTTGACATACTCATACTGGAAGACATTCTCATTTTTTTATTTATTTCCGTCAAAGTTTTGGGAGTTTTTTGCCCCCAGGAAATGAAGCTATACTTATAACTGCTCATAGAAGGCCAGCTTTGTCTGGTCAATACCAAGGGCTGTGAGGTTTTATACTGAGACAGACAAAGGGAGCCAGAGTTTCTTAGAAATACTTTAATCTCAAATGAGGGTTGGTAGGTGGCACAGCTGATAGAGCACTAGGCCTGAAGGCAGGAAGACATCTTCCTGAGTTCAAAAATCCAGCCTCAGGCACTTCCTAGTTGTATGACCCTAGGCAAGTCACTTAATTCTGTTTGCCTCAGTTTCCTCATCTATAAAAGGAAATGACAAACCACTCTAATATCTTTGCCAAGAGAACCCCAAATGAGGTCATAAAGAGTCAAACACAACTAAAAAGTGACTGAAAGTCAGGTTAGACTAAACACAAGATATGGAATTAATTTGGCTTCAGGAGCTACATTCTACCGTATCTTTAGTCACTTTAGCTGTCTTTAACCATATGCCCTCCCTCATCTTTACAAAATGGTATCAATCTAGCCAAACTGTATTGATATGTTTGAGAATATTCAAGATTTTATAATAACAAATTAAACCCGAGAGATAACGTTGTCCAATAGGCCAGTAAGTACCAACATCAACTGAGTCTTAAAACGAAGACGTATGCTCATGGAAAATGGGCATATTCTCTGGTATCATGGAGGATATCCTACAGACAAGGAATCCAAATAGACAAGGTGTTCCTTACTGATGGCAAGGTTTGCCACTGTGCTAATTATATTGAGTCCTGACCAATGCAAAGCCTCATTAAATCCACGGTCCCTTGAGTGAGGTTTCCCTACATAGTCATACTTGGAAATGAAAGAGAATGAAAAATGTAATCTCTAGATTATGATTTGCAATTGTTAACAAGCTACCTATTGAGGCTTTATAAGTATCTACACATCTTAGGTGCTGCAGATGGACAAGTTAGGCCCAGAAGGAAAAAGGAAATGGAGATGCAACTGAATTGCTTTTTGGAAACTTTAACACTTTACTTTATTACAAGCTATTTGCTACCAGAAGAGCCTATCTTTAAAACTAATAACCTCTTAATAATACATGGCTACAATTCATGAGACTCCGTCATTTCAGAAGAATTAAAATAATAAATAACCCCAAGGCAAAGGTATGTTAAAGCCAGTTTGAACTGACTCAGAAAAGTAATTCTTTCATGAAAGTGGAAACTGTTAAATATTCATTCTTAGCATTTACACCTGGGAAGTCAGCAAAAGTTACAAATCAAGGCTTGATTTACCATTTTGTTGATTGTCCAAACTTAAGTAATAGATAATATAATAATGTAGATTAAACCTAAAATTCTCTCTCTCTCTCTCTCTCTCTCTCTCTCTCTCACACACACACACACACACACACACACACACACATACACACACACATACATATGCACACAAATACATTTGAATTGTTTTTAAAACATTTTACTAGCACCCAAAGGACATGGTGAGAATAAGCCACAACATAGTACTGATAGTGATCACATGATCACATAGAAAGAGTAAGGGACAGCAGATAGACATTGGTACTCGGACAATATTATAGTAACAGGAGGAAGGCTTCTGGCATGTTGGGTGTTTGTCCTCTGAAGGATTTATGGGAAGATGTCAAGAATTATACAGGATGAGGAGCTATGGATAAATTGAACCCTACATTGGTTGAAGAAGTACCTGCATCAAAGAGCTCAAGTATCAATTGAAGAATCAAATTAATAACATTATTAGGAAAGAAAGTTGCTCAGCATAAGATTATGCCCATCCTTGAATTCCCAGAATCCAGAACTTCTTGTCTAAATATGTCACTAACTGGAAAGAAAAGAAAGGTAGCAGAGTTGTTCATTCAAATATGCATAGCCTAAAAAGTTCTCTCAAAAAACTGACAAATTACAAGTTTTCCCAACTTGGGGTACTTTTTGGTCCAGTTCAAACGGAAGGAGGTTGCATTTTCAAGCCATGATTAGTTAAATCTCCAGCAATCTGAGTTAGTAGAAAATGGAAGAATCGGAAGGGTCGACTTGTTTTTAGGCCCTTGAAATCTGGTCAACTCCTGACAAATGACAGGCATTCCCCTGGCTGTCCACCAGTCCTGGAACTCTCTCCCTCTTCATCTCTTCCCTCCTGTTTCTCTGATTTCCTTCAAGTCCTACCATATGCAAGAGTCTTTATTAATGCTACTGCCTTCCCTCTGAGATCATCTTTAATTTGCTTTTGTATATATATATGTATGTGTATGTGTATATGTATATGTAATTGTTTACATGCTATTTGCCCCCTTTTGACTGGGAGGTCTTTCAGGGCAGAGAATCGGGGTTTTTGCCCTTATTTGTACTCCTAGCACTCAGCAAAGTGCTTGCCACATAGTAGGCTCTAGGAATAATAACAGCAATTACTATTATAGCTAGAATTTATATAGTTCTTCAAGATTTGCAAAGTGCTTTACATATATTAACTCATCTGATTCTCACGACACTGTGAGGTAGGCCCTTTTGTTATCCACATCTTATAAATGAGGACCAGGGCCAGATGGAGGTTACATGACTTACCCAGGATCACATAGCTAGGGGGTTTCTAGGCAGAACTTGAATTCAGGTCTTCTTTACTACTAATCATAATATTATAATAGCTAACATTTATATAGTGCTTACTGTGTGCCAGGCACTATGCTAAGCAGTTTACAGTTGTTATCTCATTTAGTCCTCACAACAACCATGGAAAGTAATTGCTATTATTTTCCCCATTTTATAGATGAGGAAACCGGAGCAAATGGAGGTTAAGTGACTTGCCCAGGGTCATGAAGCTAGTAAGTGAACTCAGGTCTTCTTGACTCCAGGTCCAGTAGTCTATCCATTGCACCCAACAAATGCCTGTGGACTTGACTTAAAAGGATGAAAACATCTTTAACCTTTGTTTGCAAAACTATAGGCCATATGACATTTTTAACCACTGGAGTATGAAAAATTAAAATCACAAGTTTCATCTTCATATATCACATTAAGTAATAATGCAAAGTCACCCAACTGAAATCAATTTCAAATTCTCACTCAGGAGTATGTGTTACATTTGGAATATTATTTTTTTCATAGCCTTCTTAGAGCACTCAATAAAACAAGAGACTCCTGAATGCATTAGAAAATTTCTGTTTTAATTGGCTTTAAGGAGCTTTAGTTACTTGAAATGTTTGTAATGAAATAAGCACATGGCCTGGCTTCATCAGCCATTCTGTGCAGCACCTCCTGCCCATTTTATAGAAATTGTGAAACTGGGAGAAATACAATGAGAATCTGAGCCTGTGCTGGGACTTGAAAATTTAATCACTCTTCCAAAGTCTAGGTAGAAGATAGAGGTGCAGTACAAGTCAAGGCACATTTTGCATCCTTATAAACAACAAACTCGTTAGTCTGTTTATGTAATCTTTGCTCTATAGTAGGTATAAGGCAAGGCCATGAGGTGCCCATCCCCACCTCACTTGCCTGGATGGATTAAGGGGAATCTAGTTTCTGAATTTTCTGAAAAACTGTTGCTAAACAAGGTCAGCACATCTGACTGGTATGCTTAATTTTTTTTAAGTATTTGAAGCTTTTCAAGTGGCAAAATCTACACTGTGGCTGGATATTCACTCTGTCATTAGAGTCAGCTGGTTCTAGTATATGAATGGATGTTGAAATTGAACGGTGCACTCTTTCTGCAGTTCTGTTATATACTTCATTCTAGGTCCTGCAAGTTGTACTCAAACGATTTTGGCAGGTTTAGGCCTGCTTTGAATTACTAATGCCCTGGTATTGTGAAAAAAAAGATTGCAAAAGTAAAATCAGGACTTCATTGTAACGATTTTGTTGTGTTCTGGTTTAGTCTCACAATATCTCCTGTCTCCTCCTCTATACCTGGTTCTTTTAAGAGAGAAGGAAGCATAATGAGAGCCTACTGACTTCACAAGATTCCCCGAGTCCAGGTTCAGATCAAGCAGGAATGGATGGTCTACTAGGGATCCAAGAGTGAATGAAGGGCTATGTATGTACATGTATGTATGAAAGCATGGACACATTTGTATATGTTGTATGTGTATATCTACATATATACACAAATACTTTCAATACTATACATATATATTTTTAAATTTACACACACACACACACACACACACATATATATACCACATGGCTCACTGGATAGAATTCTGGACCTGGAATTGAAATCCAGCCTCAGACACTCACTAGCTATGTGACCCTGGACAAATCATTTAACCTCAGTTTGCCTTAATCCTCTGGAGAAGAAAATGGTAAAACACTGCAGTATCCTTGCCAAGAATAGGCTGTCTCACCAACAGCAGTGGTATGCTATGGTTCACAAGGTCAGACACAACTGAACGACTGAACGACCACAATGTATGTGCATACATACATATATGTGTACAGATACACACATCTCTATATACATATACACGTATATATATATATATACACATATACAGATACATATATATACACGTATGTGTGTAGGCATGCAAGGTAACCCAAGCTGCTCTGGACATACCCAGCATGAGTGGGGTGGTCTCCTTTTATTGGCCGCCTGAATTTTTCAAACTGGTATTCCTGAGCAGATTTGCCTTTGCCAGCTGTCTTCTTTTCTGCCACCCTCTACTGCTGCTCTCATCATTCACCCACAATGAAGATGCCATGAACTGAACTGGTGAAAGAGGAAGGACATTCCTTACCTTTTACCCCAACTCTGAGGAATGGACCTGAGAGTGGCTGTTTCTGTTGTGCTGCTTGTCCTCCACAGTTTCAGGTGCTCGGGATGATCTCCACAGGACCCAGGTGTTCAAGCCATGGCAACCTTGGAGCCAGGAATGTAGACAGGAGGGTGCAGTTGGCCAGCTCAGCATGGAAGCTCTGAGAAGCCAGGGTGCTTGGGACTGGTTTCTGAGGGAGTTTAGAATTGCTGCTAGGATTGTGCTGTATGGAAACTGAGCTAAATAATGAACCTAATCCTCTTCCCCTACCCAGAGACGGAGGTGCTGCCAAAGGGGAAGGGGATGAATTATGCCTGCCATATTTTGGTGGAATAAGCTAGTATATTTGGGATTTGAGCACAAATATTTAAGCAAATATTTCCTTGTAAAAACAGATCCAACTGTTGATGACTAAATGGAACTGGGGTGCAGGTATTGGTGGGGACTGGAATCAACTGCAAAGAGTCTAGACATTCCCCAGTACCAAAGAACTGTAGGGGAAAGGTGAAATCTAATACACCTGGTTTTCAGGCAGTAAGGACTGTGGTGGTCAGGGTTATAGATTGTGTGTGTGTGTGTGTGTGTGTGTGTGTGTGTGTGTGTTCATCCTTGGTTGACAAAGAAGACCATGCCATCAGAGAAATAATGACATGACTTGCACTTGACTTTGGTTGAGTGAGGGAGGTTGTGCAGGTCACCAGCCTCACTTCTCCCCCAGAGCCATTTGAATCCAGTGACCAGATATTCATCAAGATAACTGGAGATGACTCAGGATGAGGCAATTGGAGTTAAGTGACTTGCCCAAGGTCACACAGCTAGTGAGTGTCAAGTGTCTGAGGTGAGATTTGAACTCAGGTCCTCCTGACTTCTGCACTGGTGCTGTATCTACCGCACCATGTAGCTGCCCCAGTGTGACAAATACAGAGAGAAGAAAGGAAGGAAAAGAGGAAGGAATGACTACAGGGACTGGACAAGAGCAATCAAGACCAAATATTGTGATCTTAATGAACCTTCTCAAAATGCATGTGATCTTAAAGGGGTTTCTAAACTATTCTCTGCTAATTTCTTTTTCTGTCAGGTGGAGATAAGATATTCGTAAAGGTGTTTGGACAAATAACTATTAAAATGAACCAAGAAGACTTTGCCAATAGGCTCTGTTTCCTGACAAGGCTTTCTTCTGGAGCAAGTATCATTTAAATTTACCAATATTATCAAAATTTTTCACTATTACTGGTAAGGTGTTATGTTGCTTCTACTTGCAAGAGCTTTTCCAGAATGTTCCTGAAGGAACTCACAAAATAGTCTTTATTTTATCCACTTCTAATTAATATTACCTCAAAAAGTCTCTCTCCAATGAATGGCAATCATTTTAATACTCTCAGATTAAATCCAAGTCACCCTCCTATCAGCAAGATATCTAACCCTCTTCATATCTCCTTGAATTCCCAACTCCACCCTCCTCCACCTATCGCTCAACTTGATCTCCTATTGACAACATTCTACCCATCCTTTGTGAATTCTGTCATTTCCCACCTCCAAATACCTCTCTGTCTTTGCCCAGTCTCTCCTCCCTCTTTGTGTTCTGAGCTGGTTCCTTCCTCCTTTTCAGGGAGGACATTTTTGTCTTTAATGCCATCCAACTCCTGCCCTCTTTGGAGCTGGCCCCATGATCTTTGCTCCTTTTCTCTTAATAATCTCCATCTACTAGTGGTATCTCTAACTCCCTTCTCATATGATATATTTCCTATCTTAAAAAAACAAAAACAAAAAATACTTCCCTTGAGCTTGCCAATCCCTGGAGCTATTCTGTATCTTTCCTCTCTTTCACTGTTAAACTCCAAGAAAAAGTTGTCTGGACTTGCTCCCTCTACTTCCTCATGATGCAGTGTTATTACCTCATCTTCTCTCACCTAGACTATTACAGTAGCTTCCTAGCACAGAGGAAAGAGAACTAAGTGAGGGGAGCTGGCTTCATAGGCTACTCTGATGTGTCCTACCTGTATAACCCTGGACAAGACACTGAACTTCTCTGGGCCTCAGTGTCCTCACGTGTAAAATGAGAAGAGATGGGCTAGATGATCTCTGAGGTTTCTAGATCTAAGATTGTCCAATGTTAACTCTAGTTTCTCCTGTCTTTCACACATATGCCAAAATAAGCTTCCTATTGTATAGGGCTGATTGTGATACTTGTTGGCTAAAAAATATAAATGGATTCCTATTGCCTACAACATACATACTCCTAAGCTTCGCATTTAACATTTCTCACACACACACACACACACACACACACACACTCACTCACATATATACAACACATGAATACAAAGTTCTACCTTTCTAGATTTGCTTTATATTATTTCCTTCACCCACTCAGTATTCCAAACAAACTGAACTACAACTGCTTCCTGATTCCATTGTCATCTACCATATTTATGTATTTTCATTGACCTTCCCCAGCCCCCACTGAATGTTCTACCTTTCCATATCTGCATGTTGAAATGCATCTCAAAGCTCACCTTATGTGCCCCTCCTCCATGAAATCATTCCTGCCATCTTCCCCCCCAACACACACACC